>QMIH01000963.1:214587-230701 GCA_003987875.1 Clarias batrachus
CGTGAGGAATCCGGTGGCGCTCGTGTGCGAAGCGTCTGGCATCCCCCTACCCGTCATAACCTGGTTGAAAGATGGCCGTCCGATCAGCATGTCCGGCTCTGTCCGGGTCATCTCAGGTATCACTTTCTCAGTGTCTACTTCTTTTAAGCTCATTTGTGGCGTCCATGTGCTAGCGCTCAGTCAGAGGCGGGCCAGACGCTATAAATCATACATCACGACTTGGAACCAGAGTGTCTTTACATGAACGCCAAATTCAACAGTATAAAAAGGAGCACTGAAAAGACAAACAGTGGTGCAGGAGTTATTATGTTTGGAACAGGTAAGAAATCTGCAATCAGGGCTCTGTGTTGATCCAGACAGCCACACAGACGCAGACAGTCAGGCTTCAAAGCCCTGGACTTAGCGTATACAGTGTATATGCAGACACATCACATGAGCTTTACTGTGCTTGTGTACTCAGCTGATCCTCCTTTAAGCTGATAATTGCTCATTTTAAAGTGAGAGTGATTAGCTTGAGCTGCTTGTTTAAACAGCTGTCTTGTCAACCTCGTCCATATTCAATGACACAATCAGGACGCTGATGTGGGTTGGTGTTTTTCTGAGACCGAATGAAACAGGGCGTGGCTACTGTAAGTCCTGTAAAATAATTTATTCGACTTTTGGTTACTTTGGGTTACCAYGGTGGTGTAGTGGTTAGCACTGTCGCCTTGCACCGCCAGGGTCCGGGTTCGATCCCCGGCCAGGCTCGATTCTGGTCTCTGTGTGCATGGAGTTTGCATGTTCTCCTCGTGCTTGGTGGATTTCCTCCGGGTACTCCAGTTTACTCCCACAGTCCAAAGACATGTAGGTTAGGCTAATTGGTGTTCCCAAATTGCCCATAGTGTGTGAATGAGTGAGTGTATATGTGTGTGTCTGTGCCCTGCGATGGATTGGCACCCTGTCCAGGGTGTACCCTGCCATGTGCCCTAAGTCTACTGGGATAGACTCCAGGCCCCCGTGACCCTGAATACAGGATTAAGCGGTATAGATGGTGAGTGAGTGAGATTTGTTTTACATTCGTCAGTGCCGTGTGAATCCAGTGTCCATGTTGTTATTCATACTGATTTCAACATTTGATTGCTTTGAATTGGAACGTTCACTCATTTCATTGTCAGTGGTGTCCAGCTATAAACTCATAATATCATGCCACTGGATGCRGTGTCTGTCCCAAGCCCGGATAAAATAGGAGGGTTGTTTCACGGAAAGGCATCTGGTGTAAAACCCCTGCCGAGTTGTTGTGCGGATCAGACGGTTCGCCGTGGTGACGCCTCAACCAACAACATACATTGATATCATGCCAATAATGGGCTTTCAATTATTGTCGTTTTTTCTGAGGCAAAGTAATAAAACAAAATGCATTTTAAATAGAAGAAAAGCCCAGGACAAGTTTAAATTAATTGGGGTTTTCTGAAATCAAAATACGAGGTCATTAATTCAGTGTTGCTAAGAGTGTCTTGAAATTCACTGGCCCAAGCCTAAGACCTCTGAACTTCCTGTTAGTGATGATGATTGACTACAGCTGGTAGCTCCTCTGTGCAACATAAAAATATTTTTAAAAAGTTTGGCATCAATGGATAAACCAACACTCAATGGAAAGATTCAAGGAGCTTACTGGAGTTACACAAGTCACTGGCATTTCTAAATAGTAGATTCCAAGATCGGTTCTAACAATTATACCAAAGTYGAGCCACTTTGCCAAGAACGCCCATCTGCCATCTGGAGGGAATAATGAAGAGTGAAGAGAAGAACCTCAGATCTCTTCAGTAGAACCTTCAACCATCAGCTTGCCGGTTGAAATTTGGACAAAATTGATTGTTCCAAGAAGGCGTTGACCCAAAATATACATAAARAAATCTGGTTGTGGAACGGATAAAGCAGACAAACGTTAACAAACACTACCAATTTTCAACCAGAATTCTGCCAGAAGCTTGTTTCTCTGAGAAATCATACTAAGCATCATCAATAACCTTTAAAGGAATAAAGTATAGATGCTGGAATGAATTTCATGCCATTGTTGAAGGACAGAAGATGACATGTTTTTGTTGGATTTGTCTCAGGTGGGCGGAGTCTGCGTTTGATGCATGCCACAGCCGAGGATGCTGGGAGGTACAGCTGTGTTGCGTCCAACACTGCTGGAGAGGACAAGAAGAACTTTGACCTGGATGTTTTGGGTAACAGTACACACAGCATGTTTAGTACTATTACTTGGAAGACACTAAGTTAAAAAAAATATATATATAATTTTGGACAAAAAAAATCTGCTTCTTTCTCATTAGTTCCTCCAAGCATCGTGAACGAGGGTGGGATGCAGGATGTGAGAGTAAAGGAGGGACAAAACATCACCCTGAGCTGCGAGGCCACCGGTATGTCATACTCACACACCACTCTACAAATACACAGACACCATTTTTAACACACATATTCGCCTTTAGAAATGCTGAAGATCTGATATTTAGTAACTTTGGTCCTTTGGGGCTGCGTAGGGAACCCAGTGCCCGAGATCACCTGGTTAAAGGACGGTCAGCCGGTGTTGGGCGTGGAGCGGCTGGAAGTGATGTCACACGGACGCTTCCTTCATATAAACAGCGCGCAAGTGCTCGACACGGGCAGGTACAGCTGTCTGGCCTCCAACAGTGCCGGAGACAGGAGCGCACACTACAACCTCAACGTCCTGGGTATGTCTGTGTGTGGAGTTCTGATCATGTTTTTGTCTGAAGACACRTGTGTTTTCATACATTTACATGTTAAATACACTTCAGTCGTCTTTAGAACTATAGCTACGATTGGCGTTCAAGTCAAACCGGGACTTTTGTTTTGTGCAGAATAACAGAACACAGTCACAAGAGTAAAAACTCCATTTATTTCTCTWTATAATCTCCTGCTACAYTAATGCACTTATCCCAGTGTTTCACYAGTGCYTGGATATAATCAAGGTAGAAACTTCCCATAGTAGRCCGGAGCCATGATCAGACCTCCTGCTGAAACGCTGGCCTCCCGGKAACTCCGTTAATGGCCCTAACTTGAGTGTAAATRACTTGAGATGAGGTCAGGWCTGTACAGGAAACGTAATAGGCAATAATTCCCAGGTTCCCCAGTTTCTGTTTAAGTAATTTCTTGATTCAACAGGTGTGGCAGTAATCGGAMCTGGGTGTGGCAAGAGAAATTTAACTCRGCTTTCCAAAAATCACAGTTCATTCATGATTGAGCAAGGGGGCAATTACTTTTTTTACATAGGGACAGGTAGGTTTGGACAGCCTTTTCCCTTTATAAATGAAATCAACATTTAAAACCTACATTTTGTATTTACTCAGGTTATCTTGATGATCCCAATCATTGCCTAATTTGAAACGCTGGCCTCCCAGGAACTCAGTTAATGGTCCTAACATGTGTAAATGACTTGAGATGAGGTCAGGAGTGTACGGGGAATGTAATGGCCAATAACTCCCAGGTGCCACATACAGATGCATCCCTTCTGAAAATTGSCGACAGGTTATCCACCRSATCAGACGTTCCACTGGCTTAATGTTCGCAGGAACGACTGCAATRGGCCTCAAATCATCTTTGAGACGTTGCCACCATTCAAATTCAAAAGACCATCATTAATCATTTAATTTAATCCCGGTTTGACTTGAATGCCCTTCATACTGTCTACTGTACATTGTATGTCCAGATTTGAATACATGAAGGCTGTTCCAGGCTGCTTCAACATGCAATTGTGTGTTCCACAGTCACTCCCATTATCGCCGGCTCTGGGCCTGAGGGATCRTCTGAGGAGGTGACTGTGACTCTGAACAGCCCCACATCTCTGGTGTGTGAGGCTCAGTCGTACCCCCCGGCCATCATCACCTGGCTCAAAGACGGCACACCTTTCGAGTCCAGTCGCAACGTCCGCGTACTGCCAGGTACCAACACTGCACTTCTGTACTCACTCAAATCTTTTTTTCGCAAAGAATTAATGGTTCATTTAACTTTTTTTTTTTTTGTAGGTGGGCGCACGCTTCAGATCCTGAATGCGCAAGAAGAGGACGCTGGGAGATACACGTGTGTGGCGACCAACGAGGCGGGGGAAACCCTGAAGAACTACGAGGTCAAGGTTTACAGTGAGTATAGAAAGTTGAGGTTCTATACAGGTATGTTTTAAGCAGGGTCCCCCTGTGTGATTTAAACAGTGAGTGTCTTTTCTTCCTGAAGTTCCTCCGGTTATCAGTAAGGACAGCATACAAGGAGAAGGCTTCGCTCCAAAAGAGATCAAAATTAAAGTCAACAACACGCTGACACTCGAGTGTGAAGCGCAGGCAATCCCAATCCCTACTCTACACTGGTACAAGGATGGCCAGGTCGAACACACAAACACACACGCTCTCACTCTCACTCATGACAAAACGAAACTGAGTGCTGTTTAGCAATCAGATGTTTTTTTTTTCTGTTCCTCTTTAGATCCTTAGGACAGATGGACGCGTTACAGTAACACCTAACGGTCGGATAGTCCAGATAAAGCAGGCGCAAGTGTCTGATACGGGACGRTACACCTGCGTCGCTAGCAACATCGCGGGAGAGGATGAAAAGGACTTTGATGTAAATATACAAGGTGAACTGGGCGCTAAACACTTTAGATTTTTTTTCACTTCTAACACCTTGGTGCATTAAGTTTCCAGTTAACTCAATGCATTATAATAGGAGTTATAATAGGAGTATGGCGCCCTCTAGTGGCTGGATTTTTTTTCTTGTCGTAGACGTTGACGCGGGGGTTCCTGCTAACATGAGCAAACAACTACAGTACACTGTTGGTAAAAATCCATATGTGTATATATAGTGCCATGAAACTCCACAGTTTTATTATTTTTTGTATATTTGTCATAATAAAATGATTGACATCATTAAACAAAAATTTTTACTTTTATACCTGACTGAATACAAAATGCAGTTTTTAAATGATTTCATTTATCAAGGGAAACCTACCACCCAAACCTACCTGGCCCTATGTGAAAAAGTAATTGCCCCCCACTTGATTACTGCCAGACCTGGTGAATCAAGAACTACTTAAATAGAACCTGTCTGAAAAGTCACTCAGGCTAAAAGATAGATTTTAAATGCTTGATTGCAGTTCATGTCGCCACGTAGCGCAACCAGTTTTTAGGTTTAGGGGGGGATATGTTTTCAATCATTTAGGTGTGATCAATGTGTTAAAAAAAAAAACAGAAAGGGGGCAATCACTTTTTCACTCTCGTGTTTGTTGATCTGTTTGTGAATTCATGAGTCGTATWTGACGATGCGTTTCGTTTCTCATCAGTTCCTCCGAGTTTCCAGAGAAATGGCGTGTCTGGCTCCGGTATCGCCTCCGCTGGTGAGGTGAAGGATGTCATCCTGAATAATCCCATCTCTCTGTACTGTGAGTCCAACGCCGTCCCGCCTCCCACTCTCACCTGGTACAAAGACGGMCAGCCGCTCAGCTCCAGCAGCAGAGTGCTCATCTTACCCGGTGAGTCCACTGCAGTACACTCTCCATGTCCGTRTATATATATTTAGTGTAAGTGCTGGCGTGTRTAATTTCCGTGTTTCATGCTTAGGMGGAAGAGTGCTCCAGATCCCCCGAGCGCAGACCGAGGACTCAGGACGATACACCTGCGTGGCTGTTAACGAGGCTGGAGAAGACTCAGTCCAGTATGATGTCAGAGTCCTGTGTACGTATTGAAGTTCAGGATGTGGAGGCTCTGGTTATTTGCAGGATGTTAACATTAATTAGATTACAACATGTGTGTGTGTTTGTACAGTGCCTCCGTCTATCCGTGGTGCTGACAGAGACGTCCCTGATGACGTGACGGTGCTGGTGAACAAGTCCACGCTGCTGGAGTGCCATGTGGATGGAAGCCCTACTCCCAAAATCAGATGGCTCAAAGACGGCCTGCTTTTAAACCCAGACAGAACACACACGCTGMTGTCCAGCGGCAGGACGCTGCAGGTGAGACGCACGCAGAGAGAAAACAAGACGTTTCAGTTATATGTCACAAATTTAAATGGAGTTTGTAAMACTCAACACAAGGCTCTGGGTGGTTATGCATTGTATTTCTATATATATATAAGGAGCAGAAAACTTTAAGCCTCTTCATCTCTCAAGGAGTTCAACCAAACCTTGCAGCCATCACGCTGACTTCAAAATAATTCTATTTAAAAYTATTTATAACAGAGATGAACCGGTCAGTCGGCCAGTGAGCAGAATTGTCTGGTTTTCGGTTTGATTGGCCGCGACCGGTGAGATTAGAGGCTGTGAAACATCGCTGTTTCTTAATAATCCTACAGGTGGCGCACTCTGAGCTATTTACACATTTACATCCTGTGTATGAGTACACATATGAGGTACAGTATGAGTGAATTATTCGCAAAGTTTGTTTAGAAATAATAATTATGTCGGAGAACAGAGATACACACTGCTCAGGTTAATGTTCAATGAAGCTTGTAGTGTTTAAAAGATGCACTTGGTTTTTAATTAATCATTCAACTTTCTTTTTTTTTTTTTTAACAAAATCATAATCGGGATATTTATAAAATCGTTATACTTATAGAATCTGCACCGAGATATAATAATAATAATAATAATAATAATAATAGCATATTTGAAGATGACCTGTGGTTCCCATCTGGAATTTTTAATTATACATAAATAAATAATCTGGCGATTTTAAGCTTAGTTATAAAATGAACAGTTACTCACTCACTCACTCACTCATCATCTATTCAGTGTCACGGGAGAACTGGTGTCTATCCCAGGAGATTTAGGGCACAAGGTGGGGTACACCCTGGACAATCCATCGCAGAGCAATGCAAAATTCTATTAAAGAAATGATTTGTTATAGTTGAGCTCTCATGGCCGATCTGCAGTACTTTGGTGTTGTTTTTATTCTTTTATGTTATATATACAGTATAATACAGAAAATGTGTGTGCCAAAGAATCTATTCCTGAAGTTTATGCAACATAAAGTTTTTAGTTTAATCGAAGTTTCTAACTTTTGGAGAGATGATTTTGCATGTGCCCCAAAGATGGCCATTTTTCAGTGTTATACTGTCTGCTTCACAAAATAATTTAAAATGCAAATTATTTTTATTTCTTCCTACTAAATTTGATCTTAATGCTAAAATTGGTGTAAGCTTCAAGAAGCATATGACCTGTAAAAATTGTTGTTTAAATGTTTTTTTTGTTTGTTTGTTTAAGAAGCAAAAAATCTGTAGTGTCCATAACCATGTTGCAATAGCTGAACAATTTAGCATTTTGGAATAATACACTATTTTTTTCAGCTTTCTTTCAGCTTTAAGCATTAAGTATTATGCAAATAAATTCTATCATGCGCTCTGAAAATTCGCTTTTTTACCCAGGTGGGACAGTTTTTAGCACTGATTCCATGTTCTGACTGACTATATTATAGTTTTATTAAGAATGAAGATTATTTGTGTGTGTGTGTGTGTGTGCATGTATGTGTGTGTGTGTGTGTGTGTGTGCATGTATGTGTGTATGTGTGTGTGTGTGTGTGTTTCAGATCTTGAATGCGCAGGTGACCGACACAGGCCGCTATGTGTGTGTGGCCGAGAATGTGGCCGGAAGTGCTGAGAAATACTTCAGTCTCAATGTGCATGGTAAAGTTTTTTTAACCGTATTTCACTATAAAATGTGCATAAAAACACATGATTTACATTATATACGTACTTTGCCATTGCAGTTTTACTTAATGTAAATGTAAGCTTTATGATTTTAAAATATATATATATTAGTGTGATGTATTGCTGTGTGCTCCAGTTCCNCAGTACTTTGGTGTTGTTTTTATTCTTTTATGTTATATATACAGTATAATACAGAAAATGTTTATGTTGCATAAACTTCAGGAGTAGATTCTTTGGCACAAAGTTTTTACTTTTGTAGAGATGATTTTGCATGTGCCCCAAAGATGGCCATTTTTCAGTGTTATACTGTCTGCTTCACACAATCATTTAAAATGCAAATTATTTATATTTCTTCCTACTAAGTTTGGTCTTAATGCTAAAATTGGTGTAAGCTTCAAGAAGCATATGACCTGTAAAAATTGTTGCTTAAATAGTTTTTTTTTTTTTTTTGGTAAGAGTTTAAGAAGCAAAAAATCTGTAGTGTCCGTAACCATGTTGCAATATCTGAACAATTTAGCATTTTGGAATAATACACTTTTTTTCAGCTTTATGTATTTTAAGCATTAAGTATTATGAAAAATTAAATGATGCACTCTGAAAATTCGCTTTTTTACCCAGGTGGGACCGTTTTTAGCATGAAGATTATTTGTGTGTGTATGTGTGTTTCAGATCTTGAATGCGCAGGTGACCGACACAGGCCGCTATGTGTGTGTGGCCGAGAACGTGGCCGGAAGTGCTGAGAAATACTTCAGTCTCAATGTGCATGGTAAAGTTTTTTTACCGTATTTCACTATAAAATGTGCAAGAACGCATTAAAAACACATGATTTACATTATATACGTACTTTGCCGTTGCAGTCTTATTTAATGTAAATGTAAGCTTTATGATTTTAAAATATATATATATTAGTGTGATGTATTGCTGTGTGCTCCAGTTCCTCCCTCCATAGTGGGTGTAAGTGAGGAGAATGCCACGGTGGTAATGAACAATTTTGTCTCTCTGAGCTGCGAGGCCACCGGTTTCCCTCCTCCTACTCTCAGCTGGCTGAAAGACAGGAAACCCGTCCAGGCCAGCAGCAATGCTCTGATCATGCCAGGTAGAAACATTTAAATGTACTCTGAARCACACATTGATACAGACRGTATGTATTTATTATTCATGGTCATTTCCTGGTTTGTTGTTGTTTTTTTCAGGTGGCCGTACGTTACAGATYCTGAAAGCTAAAATGTCTGATGGTGGCAGGTACACTTGTGTGGCAATCAACCCTGCAGGAGAGACACATAAGATCATCTACCTCACAGTTTTTGGTCAGTGTGCACACATGGGCGGATGCAAGAAAATGTTTAAATATTATTAAAGGTGATTTATTTATTTATTTATTTATTTATTTCTTCGCTCATGAAGTTCCTCCCAGCATCAGAGACAGCACTGGAGACTCTCCTGTTACGATCAGCGTGCGTGTGGGGAACTCGGTCACGCTGGAGTGTCAGTCCAACGCCATCCCCCCTCCCACGATCACCTGGTACAAGAACGGACGTCCCGTCACCGAGTCCTCCAGCCTCCACATCCTTGCTGATGGACAGGCTCTGGAAATTAAAGAAACAGAGGTGTGTACAGTAGGTCCGACTTTTAGCGTCAGGGAGAAGCAAAACACGAGCACGTAAGGTATTTCTGCTTTGGGGCCTTCGAGTGGCGCAGTGGTAAAGCGCTCGCCCTATCATCCGGAGATCGCCAGTTCGAATCCCTGTGATGCTGTAACCTCTCGCAGCCGGAGGTCTAGAGAGAGCTGATTGGCCGAGCTCTCTCAGAGGGGAGGGATCAGGGGTACTTAGTGCTCCCACATTAATCACGGCTCTACAGCCAATCAGGGGCGTCTGTGGGCGTCTCGCACAATGGAAGGAGTGGATAGCGCTGTCCTCCGAGTGTGTTACGCCGCCCCCAACAGTGCGCGAGCGAGCGGTTCGAAAAGATGCGGTCGGCTGGCGTCACGTGGTTCGGAGGAAACACATAATAGTCTTCGGCCCTCCCGGCTGAGTGGTAGTAATAGCCTTAATGTGGTGCCCCCTAGTGACGGGGAGGAATTGGACACGACTAAATTAGGGGAAAAATCCCCCCAAAAAAACACAAAAGAAAGAGATTTCTGCTTGAATTTGTACTCTGTGTTTCAGGTGTCCGATACCGGCCTGTACGTCTGCAAGGCTAGCAACGTAGCGGGTCAAGTGGACAAGAACTTCCATCTTAACATCTATGGTTAGAAAGAATTTTTGTTTTCGAATACAGTACTGCGCAAAAGTCTTGAGCCGCAAAAAAAATTCAGATTAAATGAAATGTTCTTGGTTTTTCGGCTGCTTCTGTCGAGAGTCCGTCTGATCCTCAGTCACAAGTGCACAGGTTTTACGCCGGATGCAATTGTCCCATTTCATCCGGGCTTGGCACTGGCACTGCATCCAGGGGCTGAGTTTTGGGCATTGGATGGGAATTTGAGCCACTGAGCCACCATTGCCCTGAATTCAACTCAATTCAATTAAGGGGAACAAATGTTTCACTGCGAGAGGCTGCAAAGTGCCAACATTTCAGCAGCGACCTCATTTCCCCTCTCGTCTGTTCCAAGCACTCAGCATTCAGCATCACCAGTATACTGAGCTGACCTGCTTGACCATCTGTCATCATCTGCACCTGTTTCTCACCGGTTCATGCCTTAAGCCAGATTATTCTTTTATGTTTCATAGGTCCTCATGGTTCATAGGTCATTGTGTGGCTTCATAGACAAAAACATTCCTCTGAAACTGATCAGGTACAGGGACTGGACTGAACATTAGAGACAAAACAGTGCTTCAGGAAGCCTGGAGATCTATTCCTCAAGACTGCATTAAAAATCCAAGAAAACATGTCTTATTGGAAGCAAAATATGAAGAAATGGGCCGGACCCAGGACTTTTGCACAGAACTGTTCCTTTGTGAATTTATGATGTGTTGCTAATGTATGCTATTCATGTGATTTATGTGATCAGTGCCTCCAAGTATCGACGGCCCAGCAGAGGAACATGTTTTAGAGACCATCAGTAATCCAGTGACCTTTGCCTGTGACGCCTCGGGCATCCCATATCCCAGCCTCACCTGGCTGAAGAATGGCAGAGTAATTGGTAAGACTGTCTCAAGAGACTTTTCTATTGATGTTACAGTTTTTATAAAGGTCAGACGCCAGTAAGTCTGAAGTGGCCAACTGAGCCAATAATAATAGTAATAATAATAATAATAATAATGCTCTTGTCGCAACTCTTATTTTCTAGAGAATTCTGAATCCCTGGAGATGCACATCCTGTCAGGAGGTGGGAAGCTTCAGATTGCTCGCTCACAGCTATCCGATAGTGGCACCTACACCTGCCTGGCCTCGAACGCGGAAGGCAAAGCACAAAAGAGCTATCATCTCACTATACAGGGTAAATATACAGTACAGCTCAGTATACTGCACATGCTCATTATAGCACGCTTCAACTTTAGAATCCAGTTTTCTAGATCAGTTTGTCTATTTATTTATTTATTTATTTATTTTTGCTTTAGTGCCACCCAGCGTCACAGGATCCGAGATGCCCAGCGAGATGAGCGTTCTACTGAATGATAGCGTTCAGCTGGTGTGCCATGCAAAAGGCTCTCCACCGCCTACAATTCAGTGGCTAATGGATGGGAAAGCACTGAACGGGACTGGCCTCAGGAATATCAGGTGTGTGTGTGCTTTAGTGTTTATAGAAGCCTTGAACACCACGTTTTGTGTGTTGTATCTGTCCTCTAAAGCATCGTACATTCATGGCAATATGGCTGATCGATATGGTTTGTGTTGGTTGTGTGTACGCAGAATCAGCCCTGATGGCAGTACACTCACACTAACAGCCGCCCAGACAACAGACAGCGGCAAATACACCTGCGTGGCCAGTAACCAGGCCGGTGAGGAGGACAGGATCTTTAACCTTAACGTGTATGGTAAGTCACGCTTTCTGTTTACAATAAATGAAATAAAATAAAACGAAGCATATAAATAAAAGTCTGAGTATCATCAATACAGTGTAGTTAATTTAGAGTGAGACGTTGTTATTTCCTGTCCTCCAGTCCCTCCAGTGATCCAGAGTAATGGGGACACAGCTGAGGTGATAACGGCGGTTGTGGACAGCTCAGTAAGCATCGCGTGTGTTGCCAGTGGTTATCCTGCGCCTCAGCTCAACTGGCTAAAAAATGGCCTGCCCCTGGCCGTGTCCTCACACGTACGCCCGATATCTGCCGGACAAGTCCTCCGGTAAGCCCATCCAAATAAACCTGATTGAGTCAACCTGATTTCACGTAGTGCTAAAACATTAGCAGTGCTAGCAGCGTTGTGTGAGTGTCAACGTGCGTTTTTGTATATTTGGCGCTTTGTTAGCATTGCTCGGGTTCAGGTGTCAGATGGAGGCACTTACACTTGTGTGGCGTCCAACCGAGCAGGAGTGGACAACAGACACTACAACCTGCAGGTGTACGGTGAGAGCATGAAACAGGCTACGATTTAACATGTTTTAATTAGAGCAAGTCAGGTTTGTGTCCTAAGTATCCCTAACACGCTCTGTTGTTGTTGAATGTTCAGTGCCTCCCAGTCTGGATGGAGCAGGAAGTATCGATGATGTGACATTAGTGAGAGGGAGCATGCTCGCCCTGGTGTGCGTCTCCGACGGGACCCCGGACCCGTCCCTGGCCTGGATGAAAGAGGGAACTGTGCTGCCCATGGACACCCACATTGCGCTGCTGAACCACAACAGCACTTTGCAGATCTCACACATCCAGGTCGACCATACGGGACGCTACACCTGCGTCGCACGGAACCCGGCCGGAGAAGCCCGGCGCCACTTCGACCTCAAAGTGCTGGGTGAGGAAACGAAANACATTAGAGACAAAACAGTGCTTCAGGAAGCCTGGAGATCTATTCCTCAAGACTGCATTAAAAATCCAAGAAAACATGTCTTATTGGAAGCAAAATATGAAGAAATGGGCCGGACCCAGGACTTTTGCACAGAACTGTTCCTTTGTGAATTTATGATGTGTTGCTAATGTATGCTATTCATGTGATTTATGTGATCAGTGCCTCCAAGTATCGACGGCCCAGCAGAGGAACATGTTTTAGAGACCATCAGTAATCCAGTGACCTTTGCCTGTGACGCCTCGGGCATCCCATATCCCAGCCTCACCTGGCTGAAGAATGGCAGAGTAATTGGTAAGACTGTCTCAAGAGACTTTTCTATTGATGTTACAGTTTTTATAAAGGTCAGACGCCAGTAAGTCTGAAGTGGCCAACTGAGCCAATAATAATAGTAATAATAATAATAATAATAATGCTCTTGTCGCAACTCTTATTTTCTAGAGAATTCTGAATCCCTGGAGATGCACATCCTGTCAGGAGGTGGGAAGCTTCAGATTGCTCGCTCACAGCTATCCGATAGTGGCACCTACACCTGCCTGGCCTCGAACGCGGAAGGCAAAGCACAAAAGAGCTATCATCTCACTATACAGGGTAAATATACAGTACAGCTCAGTATACTGCACATGCTCATTATAGCACGCTTCAACTTTAGAATCCAGTTTTCTAGATCAGTTTGTCTATTTATTTATTTATTTATTTATTTTTGCTTTAGTGCCACCCAGCGTCACAGGATCCGAGATGCCCAGCGAGATGAGCGTTCTACTGAATGATAGCGTTCAGCTGGTGTGCCATGCAAAAGGCTCTCCACCGCCTACAATTCAGTGGCTAATGGATGGGAAAGCACTGAACGGGACTGGCCTCAGGAATATCAGGTGTGTGTGTGCTTTAGTGTTTATAGAAGCCTTGAACACCACGTTTTGTGTGTTGTATCTGTCCTCTAAAGCATCGTACATTCATGGCAATATGGCTGATCGATATGGTTTGTGTTGGTTGTGTGTACGCAGAATCAGCCCTGATGGCAGTACACTCACACTAACAGCCGCCCAGACAACAGACAGCGGCAAATACACCTGCGTGGCCAGTAACCAGGCCGGTGAGGAGGACAGGATCTTTAACCTTAACGTGTATGGTAAGTCACGCTTTCTGTTTACAATAAATGAAATAAAATAAAACGAAGCATATAAATAAAAGTCTGAGTATCATCAATACAGTGTAGTTAATTTAGAGTGAGACGTTGTTATTTCCTGTCCTCCAGTCCCTCCAGTGATCCAGAGTAATGGGGACACAGCTGAGGTGATAACGGCGGTTGTGGACAGCTCAGTAAGCATCGCGTGTGTTGCCAGTGGTTATCCTGCGCCTCAGCTCAACTGGCTAAAAAATGGCCTGCCCCTGGCCGTGTCCTCACACGTACGCCCGATATCTGCCGGACAAGTCCTCCGGTAAGCCCATCCAAATAAACCTGATTGAGTCAACCTGATTTCACGTAGTGCTAAAACATTAGCAGTGCTAGCAGCGTTGTGTGAGTGTCAACGTGCGTTTTTGTATATTTGGCGCTTTGTTAGCATTGCTCGGGTTCAGGTGTCAGATGGAGGCACTTACACTTGTGTGGCGTCCAACCGAGCAGGAGTGGACAACAGACACTACAACCTGCAGGTGTACGGTGAGAGCATGAAACAGGCTACGATTTAACATGTTTTAATTAGAGCAAGTCAGGTTTGTGTCCTAAGTATCCCTAACACGCTCTGTTGTTGTTGAATGTTCAGTGCCTCCCAGTCTGGATGGAGCAGGAAGTATCGATGATGTGACATTAGTGAGAGGGAGCATGCTCGCCCTGGTGTGCGTCTCCGACGGGACCCCGGACCCGTCCCTGGCCTGGATGAAAGAGGGAACTGTGCTGCCCATGGACACCCACATTGCGCTGCTGAACCACAACAGCACTTTGCAGATCTCGCACATCCAGGTCGACCATACGGGACGCTACACCTGCGTCGCACGGAACCCGGCCGGAGAAGCCCGGCGCCACTTCGACCTCAAAGTGCTGGGTGAGGAAACGAAARCAAGCAATATTAATAATAATGTTTTTTTTTCATGAGTAATTAATTTCACCATAGCAATCCTGACCAGTTACTAAGGATGATTGAATTAATATTCTATTCAATTCAATTCAATTTAATTCTATAGTGCTTTTAACAATGGTCATTGTCTCAAAGCAGCTTCACAGAAATGAAAAGAAAATTACAAGGACATTTTTGTAGTGAATGAAAGTTATGGATTAGCTGAACCTGAATGCTAGCTTGTGTGTGCATGATTAGAACGCCATCTGAATCGCACAAACGATTGGCACAGGTTTTACACCGGATGCCCTTCCTGACGTAACCCTTCCATTTTATCCGTGCTTATGACCGGCACTGCATCTAGTGGCTGGGGTTTGGGAATTGGGTTGGAATTTAACTCTGGCTTTCCACATGGCATGCGAGAAACCTACCACTGAGYCACCAATGCCCAATTAGCCCAATCAAGAGAATGCGAAAAAGAAAACAATAGCGCACCAGTACCTTACAAGGCATTACAACTTTTCTTTGCTCATTATTTTCAGACCCCCCACGCATAAATGGTTCAGGATTTCCCTCCGAGGTATCGGTGGTGGTGAACCACGCCCTAGAGCTTGTTTGCGAGGCAGAGGGAATCCCTCCACCMACGCTCACATGGGTAAAAGATGGTCGGCCGCTACCTCAGATGGACAGTTTGAGCATTCTCCGTGGAGGAGAGGTGCTCCGAATCGCCTCTRCACAGGTTAACCGCTTCTTCTTTTTTTCAAAAAATAATGCAAAAAGTAGGTCACAGTCAAATTCTTCAAATGTTTCATAATAATACTCCTGTGTGATGAACCTGTCTGTCGGATACTCCCTGTTGCCTCAACCATGTGCAGGTCGAGGACACTGGACGTTACAGCTGTTTGGCAACCAGCCCTGCAGGAGACGATGACAAAGAGTTCCTGGTTAGAGTCCATGGTAAGCTCATTATCATGGTACTGGGCACATCTGGGATTTATCAAGGCCTTATCCTTTAAGTAGAGTATTTGTCTCCATAGTTCCACCCAACATTGCTGGCGAGAGTGGTGTCCAGGATATCTCGGTGCTTCAGAACAGACAGGTAACCTTGGAGTGTCGCTCGGATGCTGTACCACCCCCTACTCTGTCCTGGCTCAAAGATGGAGCTCTGTTGAAGGTAGACACCCTATGGTTATATTACGGTTATGGTTTTAGTATACTTAGTAGTGTCAAAATTAATATACAGTAGCCTTGACTACTATGCAATCTTCTTTTCAGGCKTCTCCACGGGTACGTGTGCTATCCAGTGGCCGCTACTTGCAGATCAATAACGCAGAACTAGGAGACACCGGGCGCTACACGTGCCTGGCTAGCAATGTCGCGGGGGAGACAAGACGACATTTTAACCTCAGTGTAAATGGTGAGCAGTAATC
>QMIH01000963.1:232845-255577 GCA_003987875.1 Clarias batrachus
GAGAGAGAGAGAGAGAGAGAGAGAGAGAGAGAGAGAGAGAGATTTTTCTATTTTAATTCAGTAAATGATTATTGTTATAATGCATTTCTATAAGGTACATTGTTTGAATATCTTTTTTGTTTGTATTTCTCTGCAGTTGCGCCCACAATAAAGGAAGGTCCTCAGGCTGTTTCTGTTCATATCAACACGCCAGTTGTTTTGGAGTGTGTTGTTAGCGGAGTTCCTGCTCCACGTGTCACTTGGAGGAAACATGGCTCTGTTCTCGCTGGAAACAACCCCAGGTTTGTGGATGTTGATCCATTCCATATCATTATGGGTTCATTTGATCCATTCAGTCCAGCTGGATTAAAGGCGAGCTCTCTTTCCTCTCTTTCCTGGACAGGTATACGTTCGCTGAGGACGGCTCCCTCAGTATACTCTCCGCCCAGTTGTCTGACACGGGCCATTATTTGTGCATGGCCACTAACCTGGCAGGCACCCAGCGCAGGAGAGTTGATCTGCAAGTGTATGGTAAGTTMATTTCCACTTATGCTGTAAACAATACTGAAAAAATAACATTCATGATATTAAATTGTTCTCTGTGTAGTGAGGTTTTGGTCAGGATCATTGTCAAAATTCTTTCAGCGATCCTGTAGGAAGTGAATAAAAGCTGACTCTTTATGGGTTTTGGCACAGCGATATGATAATCATTTCCTTATGTCTCTCTGGGWGTTTCAAAAGGCACAGCTAAGGCATTCGGTTTGTTCACTGTGCTATAAATGTCATAAATGTATRCAGAGAAGCAAAATTGATCAGAGCTGTATAAATCATAATTCCTGGTATTTTATCTTTCTAATCCTCAGTGCCCCCCACAATAGCTGAGGGTCCAACTAATGTCACCGTGACGGTAAACATTCAGACCACCCTGTCCTGTGAGGCCACAGGCATTCCAAAACCCACTGTCACATGGACCAGAGATGCCCGTCCTCTCAACACAGACCAGAACCAGAATATGTACAGGTTCAGCCAGGTTTTCTTCCTCTTTTATTGCCTCTTTTACCGAGTCCTCAGGGATGGACTTGATTTGATATGTGATTATAGTTTACAGCTCTAAAAAGATTGGCTCAAATGCGCAGTCTGTTTCTGATTATAGGCAGCTGTCGTCAGGATCTCTGGTAATAATCGCACCAACAGTACATGACGCAGCATTGTACGAGTGTGTGGTGTCCAACGAAGCAGGCCGGGACAGCCGAGCCATCCAGCTCACAGTACATGGTGAGCTCCCGTGGCCTTTTGACTGAGCTTGATGATGAATGTGACATTATTGTATATGACATCACATTTTATTGATGAGAAACATTTGAACTTCATGAATGGGTGTTCCATTTAGAGGAAAGTAATTAACTGCGAGATGATTGAACTTTCACCTTTTCAACAATCACAAACATCACATATACAGTATATGCTATATGGTAATACTGTAATATTAATAACATGTTAGAACAGGTCTGTTATTGAAAACAAAGTTCGTGTACAAGTAAACGAGTGTGTTCTCTTCTGCAGTGCCACCCTCCATTGCCGATGAGGCTACAGAGGTGCTGGTAAACAGACTGTCCCCGGTGGTGATCGGCTGTACTGCATCTGGATTCCCGGCTCCTGTTCTTCACTGGAACAAAGACGGGATGCGTCTGGCCAAAGAAGGAGAGGGCTACAAGATACTGCGTTCTGGTGAGTCTTCACTATTTACCGAAGTATAGGAATGAATGTATGCTGATGTACTGTATGCTAAAAAAGGGTGTTTTCTGCTTTTTTTGGGGGGTTGCGGGGATTTTTCCCCGATTTTTATCCCTAATTTAGTCGTGTCCAATTCCTCCCCGTCAATAGGGGGCTCCCACATTAAGGTTACTACTACCACTTCCTCAGTCGACTACCACGTGTCTCCGAACCACGTGACGCCAGCCAACCGATCACATACTATTGTGGGCAGAGTAACACACTCGGAGGACAGCGCTATCCGCTCCTTCCACTTGCGCGAGCTCACAGACGCCCCTGATTGGCTGTAGAGCCGTGATTAATGTGGGAGCACTAAGTACCTCTCATCCCTCCCCTCTGAGAGAGCTCGGGCAATAAAGACCTACGGCTGTGAGAGGTTACAGCATCACCCGGGAATCGAACTCGCGGACTCCGGATGATAGAGCGAGCACTTTACCACTGCACCACTCGGAGTTCCCTTCTGCTTTTAAACAAATGAAAAAATGAAAAAAATAAGGATTGTTAGTTTTACCAACAGTTGTGAAGTAAACAATTTTAGGTTAAAAACTCAAAAAGAATGTTCTAAAAAACTTTGTTTTTGTACACCCGCAGGAGCTCTTGAGATAGCTGCTGCAGAGTTGACTCACACTGGCCGTTACTCGTGTGTGGCAAAGAATGCTGCAGGATCTGCTCATCGCTACGTACAGGTCATCGTGCAAGGTAATCAGTATTCAGCTGCAGTAAAATATTTGAATGGTGCAAACATATGTGAATCACGATCCTGGCTCAGGAGGTTGCAGTCGTTCCTGTGAACATTCAGCGAGCGGAACGCCTGATCCTTAAGAATCGAACGATAACTGGTCAACACTTTTACAAGAGACGCATCTGTCTGTGGGAACTGTACACACAATCATTTATGAACACCAGTGGCACATTACAGGAACTCAGCTGGAAGTTATCACCATATCCCCCTTAAAGTACTGACCTCGTTAGGGCCATTGAGAAGGTTCCTGGGAGGCCAGTATTTCAGATGTGAAGCATGCAGTCTGATCATGGCTCCAGTGTTCTGAGAAAACTTTCTACCTTGATGGTGTCCACGCCCTAGTGAAACACTGGGATAAGTGTAGCAGGGGATTATATAGAGAAATAAAGGGAGTTTTTGTCTCTCAGAATCCGGCTTTGACATGGCTGTTTTTATTGATTATGTCCTTAATGATCTACTAATTGAACATAATGTGTTGTCATATATTGCTGCCTACTAGAGCCACCAGTGATCCAAGCTCACCCATCAACACTGGATGTGATCCTGAACAACCATGTGACCCTGCCATGTCGTGCCACTGGCACCCCACTCCCCACCATCACCTGGCAAAAAGAAGGCATCAATATCATCACCACCGGTTAGAGCTGATCCTATTTATATACAGTATACGGCCAGACAATTAAACCTGAACTGTTGATTAATAACCAGATGTCATTATCGTCATTTATTAATTAATTGATCAAAATCGATTTAAAACAATTTCCTTATTCCACCATTAGGAAGTGATTTTAGTGTTCTGCCCAACGGCGGTCTGCAGATCTCACAGGCCAAAGTGGAAGACACCGGTACCTACATGTGTGTGGCGCAGAATCCAGCAGGCACCGCAGTGGGCAAGACCAAACTCAGGGTGCAAGGTAGGATGGGCGGACTAACAACCACTATATCCATAGCAGTGTATTTATTCCCGAAGCATCACTCTTACAGTATYATCATACTTCTTTTATTATCCCATAGTGCCTCCAGCAATCAGTTCAAAGATCAAGTCCTACACTGTCCCTGTGGACGGATCGGTAACTCTGCAGTGCGAGACCGAAGGATACCCGACCCCATCCGTTAGCTGGTACAAAGACGGGAGGCCACTGTCCGAGTCTGTACATCAGCGTGTCCTCAGCTCTGGGTCTCTGCATATCGTTATTGCCCAACCAGGAGACACAGGCATATACACCTGCACTGCAGCCAACGTCGCTGGAAGCCTCAGCCTGGAGATGAGCGTCACTGTCCTGAGTGAGTCGTACAAAAGAGTCGAGTTTACAAACCCTTAAGTGAGAGGAAAAGATAGAAATGCAGTTCGGTTCTTTAAATGAACAAATTAAATCAAATATGAAATCAAATAACTGTATCAACTTTTCCTCCCAGTCCCTCCCACCATCCGCAGAAGTGAACCGGAGGTGTCGGTGGTAGAAAACACTCGCGTGGTGTTGTCCTGTGCGGCTGAAGGTGTGCCTCACCCAACCTTGAGCTGGGAGAAAGAAGGCATCACCCTCGCTGACAAAACTGGAGCTTACACCATCCTGTCTTCTGGGGACTTGCTTTTGCAAAATGCTCAGGTCAGAGAATCACAGAGACACTGTGCACTCAACACATTAAATTGAACATGGAATTGACATGTCATTCTTTCGGCGCACAGCCCGAGGATGCCGGGAGTTACACCTGTGTGGCTACCAGTAGTGTTGGGCAGGACAGTCAGACGTTCGATCTGTCCGTGCACACACATCCAGCGTTCACAGAGACCCTGGGAGATGTGGCTCTCAACAAGGGAGAGCGCCTGGTACTGTCCTGTGGAGCCACTGGCATTCCTCCACCCAAAATCACTTGGGCTTTCAACAATAATATCATTCCTGGTGAGTTTCTAATTATTCACTCATCATCTGTATCGCTCTAAACTCTATTCAGGGTCACGGGGGAACTGGAGCCTATCACAGGAGACTTGGGGCATGAGGCAGGGTACACTCTGGACAGGGTGCCAATCCATCACAGGGCACACACTCATACACACACACAAAGGGCATTTTGGGAATTAGCCTAATCTGCAGGTCTTTGGACTGTGGGAGGAAACCGGAGTACTCAGAGGAAACCCACCAAACACTGGGAGAACATGCAAACTCCATGTACACAGAGACAGGAATCGGACCTGGACCCTGGAGGTGCAAGGCGACAGTGCTAACCTCTACACCACCGTGCTGAACAGTTTCTAATTAGTGTACAGTGGAACCTTTGATTACGAGCATAATTCGTTCCGGACACAAGCTTGTATTCCAAAACACTCGTAAACCTTCCCATAAGAAATAATGAAAACTCAAATAATTTGTTCCACAGCCCAAAAAAATAAATACAGAAAAATAATTAAGACAATATATAAAGTAAAAATAAAATAAATTAACCTGCACTTTAACTTTTAAAAAAGTAAAAAAAAAAATCCCAATAGATAAATGAACCAGCACCTTACCTTTGAAAAGAATCGCGACAGAGTAGAGTTTCTGTGTAGAGCAGAGTGTGTGTGTCTGTGTGAAGCCGGGGAGGGGGTGTGTAAAGGCGAGGGAGTCTTGTGTGTGTGTGTTGGTGTCAAAAAACTTGCCACTCGTAAACCAAGACATGCTCGTTTTTCAAGTCAAAAGTTATTAAAAATCTTTGCTCATCTTGCGGAACACTCGTAAACCGAGGTACTCGCAATCCGAGGTTCCACTGTATATTAAATCTGTGCGACTAAATCTATTATGATATAATGTCTTGTTTCTTGTTCCAGCTCATTACAACCATGTGAATGGCCAGAGTGAGCTTGTGATCGAGCGCGTGAGTAAGGACGACGGAGGGACATACTCTTGTGTTGCAGAGAACCGAGTGGGATCCATCAAATCTTTGGGTTTTGTCTATGTCAAAGGTATCAATACTGGGTCACTTCATGAACATATTGGACATGCTATACATGTTCAAGAAAACACAGCTTAAAACAATGTAACTTTCTTAATATTGAAAACTTGTTGCTTTCTCCTGCATTTTTAATATCCTGCTTGGCTCTCAAGAACCTCCTATAATAGATGGAGATGTGCATTCAAACCGTATCGAGCCTTTGGGTGGGAATGCCATCCTGAACTGCGAGGTACGGGGAGACCCTCTGCCGACCATCCAGTGGAGCAAGAAGGGCGTTAATGTCCGCATCAGCAACCGCATCCGGCAGCTAGACAACGGCTCTCTGGCAATCTACAGCACTGTGGTACTGTAACTCAACTCAGATTGCTTTTAATCCCTAATGCATGATTTGTCAACATGCAACATTGCAGTGACTCGTTAAAATTTCTTGCAGTAATGTGTTACAGATACACTCTTCCTCTTTTCTTTTCTCAGAGTGAGGATGCAGGTAGCTATGTGTGTGTAGCTACGAATGATGCTGGAGTAGTGGAAAGGACAGTCACTCTCACCTTACAGAGTAAACACACACTCACACACACACACACACACATGGATTTCAGTGCTAAAATAGTGCACCACATGTTCCCTATTTGTAGTATTTGTTTATAGCATGGATCTGTTCATTCCACCATATTGTACAAATAAACTTTCTGTTTTTGATCTTCATCAGGTTCTCCAGTCTTTACAGTGGAGCCTGTGGACACCGTAGCGGATTCAGGGTCCATCGTGGTGCTAAATTGCCAGGCACAGGGTGAGCCCACGCCCGTCATCGAGTGGGCCAGGCAAGGGCGTCCGCTCCTGAGCAGCGACCGTATCACCACACTGTCCAACGGCTCCCTGCGGCTCAGCAGCGCTCAGAAAGAGGACACGGCCGAGTACGAGTGTGTAGCCCGCAACCTGTTGGGCTCGTCGCTAGTGCACGTGGCCCTCACAGTGCGTGGTAAGGTTGTGCATTAGTTACAGACTGTGTGTGTTATAATTTGACTTCTATATTAAATCATTTCACTTGTATTTGTGTCTTAACCATGGCAGTTCATGGAGGCTTCTCTGAATGGATGGAATGGGGTGCCTGCAGTGTGTCATGTGGGACCGGAGTACAAAAGAGGCTGAGACGGTGCAACAACCCTCAGCCTGCCAACGGCGGCAGGCACTGCTCGGGCTCCGAATTTGAGACTCGCAACTGCCAAGGAAAACCCTGCCCAGGTTAGGCAGTGTAGCTCAGCAAGGCTCATGAATTAAGTCGTATTTGATCCTTGCGTTGAGCTATGTGTGACTAATACCATATTGTAGATATACTGTGTAAAACAGAGGCTGATGATGGGCTTCTATGTCATGAATAGTAATATGACTTAACTTGTTCCACAACATTAAAGTAAAAGATAAAACACTTCAGGATTTGCTGTTATAGGATATACTTCATGTCGGGTAGAATCACGTCTCTTTTAGTGTGATCCTGCTCCTTTGAAGAGCTAGGCAGTTTATATGGCATAAATGCTTACATTAAAAATAAAATTACAAAGCAGATTCTGAGAAACATCACTACATTCACATGAGCTAATTGTTTATTGTGTGATTGTCTGCAGTGGATGGTCAATGGTCAGAATGGACAGAATGGGAGGAGTGCTCTCGTACCTGTGGTCAAGGAAACAGGACGAGGGTGCGAACCTGTAGCAAGCCTCCAGCCCAACACGGAGGCAGGACATGCGAGGGTCGAGCCGTTGAGGTCATCATGTGTAGCATCAGACCCTGTCCTGGTAAGCAAAATGTATTGCGTCTTCCTTATCCTCACATAATAAAGCCTGTGGATTTTAGGAGACTAGTAAGAAGTGCACTAGACAGAGCGAAAAATAATGATCTTGGTATACCCATATAACATCGTACATCTGTGGATCGAGACCTTTTTTAGTCTTGCATTGGCTCTGTGTGTTTCATAGTGGCTGGGAACTGGGCTTCCTGGCTGCAATGGAGCCCTTGCAGTGAAACATGTGGCAAAGGCATGCAGACCAGAATCAGGCTGTGCAACAACCCCCCTCCATCTTTCGGTGGACCGCCATGCAGTGGAGCAGACACACAAACTCAAGTGTGCACCGAGAGGAACTGCCCCGGTAAGAACAAAACTACACAAGGGAAAAAAGTTAGAAACACTCTGATGAGTCTCAGCACATCCAGAAGTTTCTCCTACTGTATTGGTAAGCTGACTGTTCAAATTCGACGGGTGCATTTTTTGTAATTGCGCAACTGGAACTGGTTTCCAGTGGATGGAAAATGGTCATCCTGGTTGAGCTGGGGCGCCTGCAGCGTTTCCTGTGGCGGCGGATCTAGGCAAAGGACACGACTCTGCGCAAGCCCCGCCCCCAAACATGGAGGAAGGCAGTGTGAAGGAAATGATGTCCACGTTGACTTCTGCAACAGTGACCCATGCCCTAGTGAGCCTTCGCTTAAAGCCAAATACATACAAGCTCATTTTTGTCAGCGGAATAATATAAAACCGCACCTCTGTCCCTTCGACAGTTCACGGTAACTGGGGCCCCTGGAGCAGCTGGGGCACCTGCAGCCGGACTTGCAACGGCGGTCAAATGCGACGTTACAGAACCTGTGACAATCCTCGACCAGCCAGTGGGGGTAGAGCATGCGCTGGGACTGACACGGAGATCCAGAAATGCAGCACATTGAGTTGTCCTGGTAAAACCATTAAACACAAAATACATCACACAACAAAAATGGCTGCTACTAATGTTTTATTTGGGCATGTGATGTAATTTCATCTAATTGTTGACTGTGTATGTTTGTGCTCATGCTAGTGGATGGTAACTGGAGTCCATGGCAGCCATGGGGCGAATGCTCAGCCTCCTGTGGGATAGGAGAACGCACAAGGGTCCGTTTCTGTAACAATCCAGCTCCCACCAACAAGGGCCGCCCCTGCCCAGGAGACTCCACCCAACTTTCCAGGTGCAACATCCAGCCATGTCCAGGTGAATAAAAGAAATGGGCTTGCACTCATTTGTAGTGCTCACATGATCATTGAGTTATATGTTTTTAAAGTGTGCTTTTTAAATGTACACTTGACTATGGCTTTAGATTTAATGCTACTCTGTTTTCTCAGGTGGTCCTCAGAAGGCCAGAGGGAACATCATCGGCACCATTAACGGTGTGGAGTTTGGCATAGCCTTCCTTAATGCGACCATACTCAACAGTCCTGCAGGGGGGAGAGTGATACATGCTACGATCACCAACATTCCCAGGAACCTGGGTCAGTTTCAGACCATTTTAGATACATACTAAAATTCTGAGAACATTTTGTAAAAGTCCTAGTGTTAGGAGACTCATGACCCATGCAGAAGCCAAGTTTGCCACAATCCGATGTAATTCTTCCCAGGCCCTGGAATGAGGAAACTGATCTCACTCCTGAATCCCATTTACTGGACCACAGCACAGGAGATTGGCGAGGCAGTGAATGGCTACACCCTTACAGATGGCATCTTCAGACGAGAGACTCAAGTGGAGTTTGCAACAGGTGATTGCAACCAGGACCAGTGCTCATATCACAACATGAATTCGCCTTTGTAAGGGGTTTGACGCATGGGGGTACCACAGACACAAGGCAAGGTCTTACGGAAAATTGATCATTTTATTTGGAAAAATGGGAAAGGAAATGGGTTCAAGGTGGGAGTAGTGAAAAAAGGGGAGGAACGTTGAGAGGGGGTGTATGTGCAGATCTAAAGCCAGTGCCCACCTGGCATGCGCAGGCATGATGTGCACAGCCATGAGTCTGGTGAGCGATGGTGTCAGACAGAGTGGTGGAGTGGGCCTGCATGGCCAACGGCTTCAGCATGCTCCATAAGCAACTCCCCCTGCTTTCTTGGCCAAACGGCTCGTCCCAGCTCCCCTTTGGGCATCGTCTCAGGGGTCCTTTATGTGGAGCACAGCGGCCTATTTTTCCTCTTTGGCGGCAGGATCCCGAAGGCTGGCTGCTTTTTGTGCAATACCTTAAAAGCCTTTTGAGGCTTAGGTAGGCAAGGTACACCCTGGACAACCCATCGCAGGGCACACACACATATACACACATTCACATGCTTATTCACATGCAATGCTCAATACTCGGAGGAAACCCATGAAGCACGGCGTGAACATGCAAACTTCATGTACACAGACCCGAGGTGGGAATCAAATCCTGACCCTGGAGGTCCAAGGCGACAGTAGCAACCACTATGGCGATATTTACTGAACCGCAATGCAAATCAAATCGGCACGTAGGTATAGAGATAATATTGTATATGGAGCTCCCTTGTGATTCCCATCCCTAAACAAAAAGCCTTGGAATATGTTTTTAGACGTTTAATTGTTTAAATGTTTATCCATTTGCTTAAGGGGAGATTCTCAGGATGACTCATGTGGCACGAGGTGTAGACTCAGAAGGCACTCTGCTGTTGGACATCGTAGTGAACGGACACATCCTCCAGCTGCCCTCAAACACACATATCGGTCTGAAGGTAAACACTCAGCACTGGTTTCAAACTCTAGCTAAAACACTAAATGCTGTAGTGTTTTATTACTATTAAAAGTATTGGCATCATCTAATAGCAGTTTTGCCGTCTGGCCGACGATACAGAGCATCGAACACCAGGACAGTCAGGCACAAGAACAGTTTTTTTCCCCAGGCAATTTACCTCATGAACAGCTAAATCATTCTTCTCACTGTGCATTAAATATATGTGCAATACCACTGTGCAATACCACAGATATTTATTTAACTTATTTGTAAGTATCTCACACCCTACTCCATTTGATGTTAACCCAAAAAATCCATCCTACTCAATTTGTTGTAATTTTTTTTTTCTTTTTTTTCCGTTTTTGTGTCGTGCTGTTTTGTCTTGTTATTTGTCTTGTCCTGGAGCTCTGTCACTAAAACAAATTCCTTGTACGTGCAAGCATACTTGGCAATAAAACTCTTCTGATTCTGATTCTGATAGCAACGTCTGGCATACCGCTTTAGCTGACTTTACTGTGAAAGTGAGTATGTTTTTCCTCCACAGGACTACACAGAGGATTATATTCAGACAGGTCCCGGGCAGCTGTATGCTCTGTCCACACGCATGTTTAGTGTAGACCGAGTGAGTGTGCCCTATTCCTGGAACCATACCATTTCGTACGAGCCCTCCAAAGGAAAGATGCCTTACCTGGTGCAGACGTTGCATGCTTCTTCCATCAGTGCTCAATACCGTCCTCTAGAGGAGATGCTGGAGTTCACAATCTATGCCAGCATTTCCAAGGGTAAGGCGCACATTTTTTCCCCCCATTAAACAAAGCTGATTTCATAATAATCACACTCAATTCTCGTTGTTTGCAGGTGACCGGAGCAACCAGTGTCCCAATGGCTTTGTGCTGGACCCAGCAGGACCTTACTGTGCTGGTACATTTTATACACATATCACGTTTTATTCAGTGACGCCATTTAATTGCTGATTGTCAACAAGAAGAGGGCGTAACCTCTGGATCTGACTATGTGTCTAAATATATTTATTGGATATAATATAAGTAATAATGTCTGCTGATTGTTATTGCGAGTAAGAGTATAATCTTTTTTTTTCTTTCTTTTTTTTCTAATAAAGATGAGAACGAGTGTGAGGAGGGCAGCCCATGCTCCCATTCCTGCCATAATGCCATAGGCACATACTACTGCTCCTGCCCTGGAGGACTCACAATATCTGCTGATGGCAGGACATGCCAGGGTACCAGCAGTCCACACACACAGTAGTTACACAGCACACATAGAGCAATTCTTCTGTATGTTGTTCTGAGTGTCGCCTGAAAACCGGTTGCACTTTTAACTTAGCTTCATTATGCACATTACTTTATTTATCCTTTTACCTGGTTCTGTGCTGTAGATATTGATGAATGCTCACTGGACGGGCCCATGTGTCACGACGGACAAGACTGTGAAAACACTATCGGCTCCTACCGTTGTGTAATGCGTTGTGGGCGGGGTTTCAGGCGAACTGCGGAAGGCTTGAGCTGTTCAGGTTTATTTTTCTTTAATACGATTCACACATAGATCATAGACACGAGATCCACGAGAGCTTCCAGATAACTTTTGTTAATGTCTATGTTCTAAAATGCTCATCCAAAACATTATTATGTAGTAGGTTAAAGGTTATACAGTATGCTGACTCAGAATTCCACTTTTTTGGCAGACATAAATGAGTGTCAAGAGTCCAACCCGTGCCACCAACATTGCTTGAACACCATCGGGAGCTTCCGGTGTGCCTGTGAGCCGGGCTACCAGCTCAGGAACCGCCGCTGCATCGGTCAGTCACACACTAGAAAACACACACACTGGTTGCATGTGTAACCTTGGTTCTGTGAACTCAGGTCAAAGGTAAACGATGTAAGAGAAATTCTGCTTACTGCAGCAGAATCGACAAGACTAGAGCAATATGACTAAATAAATGTTTTGTTCCCTCCCCCAGACATTAACGAGTGCAGGCAGAGGGTGTGCCGTTCAGACCAGCAGTGTAAAAACACGCGTGGTGGCTACACCTGCATCGACCTCTGTCCCACTGGCATGACCAAGGGAGTCAACGGGACATGCATCGGTTAGTGTGTGTCATTATCTTTCAATCCTTCGACTTATCCTGATCTTAAACGCTTTGCTCAGATGTGCAATGTTCTCCACAGACATCGATGAGTGCCGAGACGGCACGCACCAATGCAGATACAACCAGATTTGTGAGAACACCAGGGGGAGCTACCACTGCACCTGCCCCAGGGGCTACCGCTCTCAGGGTGTGGGTCTGCCCTGCATCGGTACGTCCAGTACATCTCTCATCACCTGGCTGCTCTGCTGCTGCATTCTGTCCATACGCATCTCATTTTCTGTCCATACGCATCTCATTTTCTGTCCATACGCATCTCATTTTCTGTCCATACGCATCACTTTGTTACGCTTCAGAATAAGCACACACTTCCTGCTTGCTTGCATTAATGCATTGCGTTGAGTCTGTAATGAATGGCCGAATTCTGTTGATTAAACTAGTGTGCACAAGTTCCAAATCCAGTCGAGGAAAGGGAATAGCAGACAGGTAAGTCTGCTCTCACAGCAAGACCAGCACTTCTGTTCTGTCTCTCTTCTTCACTCTGTTACTTTTTTTCCTTTAGTGCTTTCACTTAAATGCACCGCTTTGCTACGGAATGCAAAATAGCAGGCTTATAGAAGTTTTTTTTTTTTTTTAAGCATTGAAACATATTGGTTCAAATCCYAACAATKACACAGGAGTCTAATATATACTGTGTATATGGTTTTGAAACCAGTATGTCACACAGGTACAGGTAGTTGTGAGTTGGTTACTGATGCCCTTTTTCATTTTTCTTCTGTCTTTACTGCTTTCTGTTCACCTCTCTGTCTCTTCACAATTCATCCCATTGCTTTTCTTCCACCCTGTCTCTCTCTCTCTCTCTCTCTCTCTCTCTTTCTCTCTGCTGTGCCTTGCTATGAGAGCAGACATAAACGAGTGTGAGCGTGTCCCGATGCCCTGTGCCTTCCAGTGTGTGAACAGCCCAGGTAGCTACACGTGCACTTGTCCTCCTGGCCGCCACTTGCTGGGAGATGGGAAGTCCTGCGCTGGGTTGGAGCACTTGCCCAGATTCGAAAGCCTCTCATATGGCTTCCACTCCTCACAGTCGTCCCCTGAACGAAGCCCCTCACAGCAGCGCTACCACAGCATGACATCTCAGAGCTATCACTCTTATGCGGTGACCCGAGGAAACTACAGGCTCAACGCTCGTCCCTTACGCTCTCGTAGGGCCACTAAGACATGCTTGCGTGGTTTTGTTTCTAAAGGGGATAAATGCATAGGTAACTGTCACAGATGTTTGCATTATATGTAATTCTAAAAGGTATAAAACTTCTTGAGGTTAGAAGTTTGGACACCCCTTCTAACTCCATGGTCCTTTCTTATTTTTGTTAAACAATGCTGAAGTCATCCAAAATATGCAGTAATCTTTAATCTGGGGTGCTGTTTGTTAATTGGTGATTTCTGAAGCTGGTATCTCTAAATGATACTTCTCCTCTGCAGAAGAGGTAAGTTCTTTCCTGGAATGGTCTTCAAGTTTCATCTTGGTGCCTGATGGGTTTTGCAAATGCACTTGACAATACTGTTCTTACAAGAACTGTTCCAGAACAACTGGCGTTCAATTGTCTTAAAATAACACCRGACTCCCGTTACTAAATTACAAATTTTCATAGTTTTGAAATTTCCAGTATTTTTCTAGAATGTAGAAATTAAATCACTAAACAAAAACAAAAAAACACTAAATCAGAAGGTGTGTCCAGACTTTTGATTGGTACTGTACATACTCTACATGCACCAGAAGTGAAAAGAGAAGCCCTGACCTTTTTGATTGTCCAAGTTAAATCCTGACTTGTTAAACTGAATATGGTACAGTTTTGTGCATATAAAAATAGAATGATATTATACGCAGCTGATAAAGCACCAATCAGCCATAACATTAAACCAATCAGAGGTGACCTGAATAACAGTGGGACCTGTAAAGGAGTGGGCTATATTAAGAAGTAGTTGAACAGTCAATACAGTTCTAGAGATTGATGTGTTGAAAGTGGGCAAGGATATGAAATGGGGAAAATGGGATGTCTAGACAACTGGGTCAGAGCATTGCTGAAATGCTAGGTCTTGAGGTGTGTTCCCAGTATGCTCCAAAAGTGCACCATGGAAGGATGAATGGAGACGGGGTCATGGTCACACAAGACTCACTGATGCGTATGGAGAGTGAAAGTTGGCCCACCTGTTCTGAGAGCTATTKTAGACCAAGCTGCTTAGAAAGTGAATGCTGGTTCCGATACAAAGGTTTCAGAACACACAGCGTATCACAGTTTTTGTGTATGGGGTTGCGTAGACAAATATTGGTCAGAGTTGACCCATGTTGACCCATGTCCACCACTTAATGCAACTTTTATGGGGACATTAGCATCAGAACTTGACCACGGAGTGGTGGAAGATGGTGGCCTGGTCTGATGAATCATACTTTCTTTTACATCATGTGGATGGCTGGATGCGTGTGTGCCAATTACCTGTGGAAGAAATGGTACCAGGATGGACTATGGGAAGAAGTAAGCCAGCAAAGGCAGTGTGATGCTTTGGACACGGTTCAACTGGGAATCCTTGGCTACTGTCCTTCATGTGGACGTTACTATGATACATGCCACCTGCCTAAACATTACTCCAGACCAAGTACACCCCTTTATGGAAACAGTATCCCTGATGGCATTGGCCTTTCTCAGCAGGATAATGCGCTGGTTTGAGGACCAATGATCAAGAGGTCATGGTGGTAAATTCCCAGATCTCTGACAGGAATCTGACCGAGCATCTTTGGGATGTACTGGACCAATGTGTTTGATCCACGGAGTTCCTGCTTTAAAACTAACGGGACCTTTTGGTGCAAGTTACCACAGCACACTTTCTGAGGTCTGGTGGAGGTCTGTTTTGGTGGCAGAAAAGAAACATAGTATGAGGCAGGAGGTATTAATGCTATGGCTGATAAGAGAAATTGACCAGTAAGGTTTTGCAGTCAGATCATGTTACAATCATGAAACATCATGGTCAGTGGGAAAGAGGGCTGCAAAGAACTTGTGAGCTGCTTACAAAACAATGGAAATCACCTTATCATTGTGATATGAGCTTGTATATGTGCTTTGCAGATTATGTTACTCATTAACAATATTATTCTTAATAACTTGACCATGAATAATGTTATTCCTGAATAGTTTGGACCTGCATCCTGCTTGCAGAAATGTTAACACTATCCATGTGTTTTAAAGTCACGTAATGATGCATGGCAGCACGGTGATGTAGTGGTTAGCACTGTCGCCTTGCACCTCCAGGGTCCGGGTTCGATTCCCATCTCTGTGTGCATGGAGTTTGCATGTTCTCCCCGTGCTTGGTGGGTTTCCTCCGGGTACTCCGGTTTCCTCCCACAGTCCAAAGACATGTAGGCTAATTGGCATTCCCAAATTGCCCGTAGTGTGTGAATGAGTGAGTGAGTTTGTGTATGTCTGTATGCCCTGCGATGGGTTGGCACCCTGTCCAGGGTGTATCCTGCCTCATGCCCTAAGTCTCCTGGGATAGGCTCCAGGCCCCCGTGACCCTGAATACAGGATTAAGCGGTATAGATGATGAGTGAGTGAGTGAGTGAGTGATTATGTATGTTTGAGTGAGTGAGTGATTATGTATGTTTTTGTTTTTTAATGTAGACATCAATGAGTGTGACCAGAGGGACATGTGCCAGCACGAGTGTCTTAACACACCAGGAAGCCACAGGTGTTTGTGTCCTAATGGTTATCGCCTCATGACCAATGGCAAAACATGCCAAGGTAACCAAAAGGCTCTTCAATTGTGCTTTTGTTGTCTGGGGTAAAATAGGGCTTGTTTTAAAAAGTGTGTATCACATTTTCTGTGACTAGATATTGACGAATGCTTGGAGCAAAATATTCAGTGTGGCGCAAACAGAATGTGCTTCAACATGAGAGGCAGCTACCAGTGCATCGACACGCCCTGTCCACCGAACTACCAGCGAGAACCAGAGTCTGGGTAAGACGAGTCATCTCACTGTGTTAACACTTCACGTCTACACTGTTAGAATAAAGACCGTCCCAGATACAAATTAAACACAGACAATATATTTATGTTTACAAACAGCGTTCATGTCAAACCGGGCCTTGTGATGAAAGTTGTCATGAATGAAGATGTAAAACCGATTGAGAATCTTAGCCGCGGTAAAACACCGATGTTGGCTCGGGGCACACTGCCGAACATTCAGCAAAAAAAAAAAAAGAACACCTGATCCTTTAAAATTGACTTGATGGAAGTGATGCATTGGTCTGTGGCAACTGTACACACGATGTTTTATAAACACCACTTGCACATTAAAGGAAATCGTCTGGCCACATACCTGTATGGTGCTGACTTTTCCACGTTTGGTCCATTAAAGGAGTTAGTGCAAAGGATAAGTGCATTAGTGTTAGAGTTTCTACTCTCATAACTCACAATGTTGTTCCTGCACAATCAAAAGTTCCGGTTTGAGTTGAACACCCTTCATAAGTAAAAGCCACAAATAATCCTTAATTATGAACGTTAAGCTTCATGTCCATTTTCTCAAACATGTACTGTAGTAACAAGGTCACAATATTGCTTCTGTTGGAAATCCACTAAAAACATTTGCTTACTAATACAGAACTTTTAACCATCCTATCCTCATCATCTAACCTTCCTTTTCCCTTTGTGCTCAGCTTCTGCTTGAAGAACTGTCCTCCCAATGACCTGGAGTGTGCGCTGAGCCCCTACGCGCTCGAGTACAAGCTGCTGTCTCTGCCCTTCGGTATCGCCGCCAACCAGGACCTGATCCGACTGGTGGCCTACACTCAGGACGGCGTGGTGCACCCCCGCACCAGCTTCCTGATGGTGGACGAGGACGCCACACTTCCTTTCGCCCTGCGTGACGAAAACCTAAAAGGCGTGTTGTTCACGACACGCCCTCTGCGTCAGCCGCACACCTACCGCATGAAGGTCCGAGCCTTGTCTTATAGCACTGACAGGACCATCGAGTACCAGACCACCTTCATCGTCTACATTGCCGTCTCAGCTTATCCCTACTGATAGCACTTTACCACGTGAATTGGGCAAGACTCAGTGCGAGTGCATGTGTGTGTGTGTGTGTGTGTGTGAGAGCTGTATGCATGTGTGTGTGTGTCTTTAGTGATAGATCCACCACTTGAAGATCGTTCTCGAGGCCTCATAGATTGAGGAGCTAAGGAAACAGGACTTAGCCTTAACCCCTGGGGTACTCCAAAGACAGACTGCTTTACCTGTGGCTGGATTCCATGGTGAAGCCTGAAAGCTGTAGGTCGGATGAAGCAGCTGATCCAGTCCTGCCTCTTTGCCCAATTACGTACAAGGACAAAGGATGATCGGACGCCATACTTGTGATCAAGAAATACAAAAAAGGGACAAGGATATGTGTATGTCTACCTATTAACTTATTGGAAAGTGCTTGAAAACGAGGACGTGTGTGTACTGTACGTGTGTGTGTGTGTGTGTGTGTGTGGTCATTAACGTTGCGTAGTAGTGTTTGTCCAGAGACGTTCAGGGGTAAGCAACATCTTTCCGATCTCCTTAACTAGAATTAATATCCATCTCAGGTAAGCACCGCATTCCAACTATAAAGCATTTTCATATATCTATCTATTTTTATTCTATTCTATGTACAGGATTCGAGGTCAAATTTTGCAACAGGCTTTTATTACAGGTTTATACACAAGTCCATAAGTGCATAATAAAAGATGTATTCTATTTTATTTTTTTGTTGTTTGTATATAAGCATTTTAATTCTGTAATGTTTACATATTGTTGTATTCATTTTTTTTACGCAAACAATAAATGTACAATCAATAACGTCGTCTGTATTATTCCTCCAAAAAAAAAAATTAAGGACGAAAGAAACTTTGTTTGATCGTGTGTATAAATCTTTTATTCATTTTTATTCCAAAGCACAAACATAAAAAAGGAATACTTGATAAGGCAGTTGTACACCAGTTTGGTTTTGAGAAACAGGTCTGAGTGAAAGCAGCGGTCCGCCCTTGAGAATGATCGAGTACAGACACAAAGCATTTACAGACCAAACCGAGTGATTTTTCTTTTTTTTCTTACTGGCAGTAAGTGCTTAAGAGTAATACAGGTTGAAGAGACATTCCAGACAAAATGAAAGAAAAAAAAAACAATTATGCATTGACAGATTTTTGATAGATTACTGAAAATGATTTCATTGTTTAAAAATGTGTGAAACTACTGATTATGAGATTGGATCGTCCTCAGCTATGCCATACAGTCAAATCTAACAATCTAATGATATTAATATTATGTTTCAGTTCATACTTTTTTGTCATAGACTGTTTATCCGACTTATTTGTTCTTTGTAACTGTTTGGAGGAAGACACTGTAGACATTGCACAGGCTGTATGATGAACGCATGCAGTAAGAGAATTTAGCACCTAATTTAGCACACCAGAATATCTGTAACTTTTACTGTAATCTGTAACTATTAATTTTTTTTACAGGCTTGAAATCATTTAATTTCTTTACACAGCTGCTCCTTAAGAAAAAGGATTGTTTGCACACCTGTGTACATTCCATTTCCCCAACCTGGATTATGTTTGATTAACCCTTTCATGCCCTTTCATGTCCACACTTACGGCTCCTTTTAAACCTACTGTATTATGTCATGACCTAATGCGGAAATTCACTTTTGAGCCATTTTTACACATCGCCAGCATGTGTGTGTGTGCACGGACATAAAAACATGAGAAAGAAACATGTCATGCTTTTCATCCTTTTCCCCCAATTTTCTACTGGCCATGATTTAAACAGGCCATTTAGATTTTTCCCCCTATTGTGACCTCATAAAAGAAGATACCCCTCACCCCGGCTTGTTGCTCAGTTCTGGTGTCCTTTGAAGGCAGCACTTGGACATGCATTAAAAATCACACACACTTTTGGGGGGGGGGGTCTATGTGACCGGTGTTAACTTGTTAAAGAAATAGTAAAATATGGGATCTTTAAAAGATTATTTCAGGTGTGGCATTTTAGCTTTGGACAACCCGTTTGTTAAATATTCAATATTAAGTTATTTCATTATATAAGTCAAAATTCATACATCATGCAGTTTTAAAGAAAAACAGCAACAACAACAACAACAAAAAAGTCTAATGAAATCTGCATATGCCTATAGGAGGGGTGTTCAAGTCAAACCAGGACTTGTGATGAAATTATAGAGAGAAATAAAGGTAGTTTTTGAGTTCTCTTATTCGGTGCAATCTAAAGTCCCAGTTTAATTAGAACGCCCCTTTTAAATAAGGTATACATGACAGGGTTTTTAAAAAGTAGATTGATTTTGTTTTTTTTTGTTTGTTTTTTTTCACTAGCGTTCCATTATATATTATACAAGAGGTCTGTAGCATTAACGAATGGTCCGAATGATTCCATGATGGTTTTGCATAACCCATGATGTGTTAAAGCGATAAGAGAAGAGAGTAATACAAAATAACACACCTTTTAGTCCGGAATGTCTCTATAAGATACACATGAATAAACAACGTGCGCATTAGTACTCTTCACAGGATTAATATGCATCTTCAAATATATTTTTTTTTCCTTTACTGCAGGATGAACCAGAAGGGTTAAGACGTGCATACATTTTATTACGGGACGTATCCGTGTGTGTGTCGTGAGCAATCGATGCCCTTTGGTTTGTTTTTAACAGAAATACAGCATTAAGGGCTGAAAAAAAAGCCTTAAACTGAGAGTGCGTCTGTAATATCTGTAACATATCAACACGAGAATGTGAGAACCGAGTTCAGACCATGATGAACCGCTCGGACACATGAGGTGCGATACCTTCCTGAGAGAAGCTAAAAAAAGAGGGCACGTGGTACATGTGTCTGAGTGAGCAATACAGAGAGACTGAGTGAGAGAGGGTGCGAATGAAAGCCGAGTGAGACGCGAGTTGTTCGCAGCACCGTGTGAAAAGATCCTGTCTTTGTTCGGAGCGCACAGGCAGAGACGGGCATCCTGTCGGGTTTATTTTTTTTTTTTCTGTTAGTGGCGTGGAGCAGACGGAGCTTAGACGGTTTTCCGTGCGGTCAGAACTCGGACGATGGAGCCGACGCCTCCTGCGGCGAGAGCCTGAGGGGAGAAGAAACAGAAACATGGCGGATACTGTAAGAGCGTTCTGGTGCTGAACACACACAGTGCAATGGTTTATACGCCTTGCACTGTCACAGAMTAAAAACTGGAAATCGGACTATAAATATCAGTTTGTTTCTGGTGAGCCAGCCAGTAGGTGATCTTGTCAAGGGAAAACTCCCTGTGACGGCAATAGGAAGAAACCTTAAGGGGAACCATGCAGGTGGAACTAATGTCAAACATCCTGAAAATTAACAGATTTCGGTTTAAATCAGAAACAACCGGGCCATGATTTGAGTCAGAACCAGGACGCAGTACCTTTTCGTGCCACTGGAGCAGGATGGCGCTGCTGTTTTCCGATGGCCGCTCGAAGCCCTTGTAGATGTACTTCATCAGCAGGTCGACGCCGTTCTTATCCAGAGACTGCACTCCTTTCTCGATGTCGCTGGCCTTGAAAGCACTGAGCACTTTCAGCACCAGTCCTTCAGCGCGGTCCTGCACAGACAGACACGACCAAACCGCTCACATTCTACAGTACGTCCACCGCACAACGCCTTGTTACTATGGAAACGATGGATTTACGCCACTCTTATGATAATTAATCCAAAATGGACGCGACTAAACAAACTAAACCCTCCACTCACCTTGACATTCTGGTTCTTCGTATTGATCGGTGGGTTTTTCAGCACCGCTTGCAGCGCTCCCATGAGGTTCCCTTTACACACCGGAGTTAAGGAACACAGCCGATTTAAAAAAACACACACACACACAAGTGGCTTTCACTTGTCAGAGTACAAAGGGTGTGAGAACTCCAAACATGAAGTCAATCAGATACAGGAAGTACGACTTAGTGTCAGCCACAATGGTCATATATGGAGAAGAAATCAACTTCCTTAACTTATTGACACAGAGTGAGAGAGAGAGAGAGTTTATAAACCACATAGTGTCATAAGCTCCAGAGTAGAAAAGTCAGAAAATTATCTGAGTCTTTTGCAACGTTGCAGGAGAAGCAAACCAGAAAGGGTTTATGCAACCGTGTTGTTCTGACGGTGTGTGTAAGGCATTATCAGCTGAACTGACACCATGAAACACTGTAGAAGTGGAAGAAAAAAAAGAAGAAGAAAAAAACATACACAAACACACACACACACACACCAAGCAGCTTCTTATGTTAGGAATGCAGTGGTGAGGCATGTCTAGACATCCACCAGGGTCTAAATCAGTCTTCGGTGAACATGGATAAGATCAGGGTGTGGAACTCCAAGGATCAAAGCGCAGAAATTAGAACTCGATAAAGAATGAAAGAAAGAAACAAAGAAAGAATGAGAACAGAACGGTGAGACAGATGTTTTTGTTGTGTTCAGCAGCACATTTACAGCACACACACACTATGACATGTATAGACAGCTTACATGATCTGGTCTGGTCAATCTGCAGGCCTGAGACATTTCATCATCAGGGCTCAGAAACCAAGAATGCATTCTGATCATTAAACAGCTGTACGTTACACTACTCAAGTATGCACGGGTGCGCTAGTCAGTCACAGTACAGTTATCACGCATGAAATAACGTCTGCACTCTGTCGCGCGCGCGTGCCGCAAACAGCAGCAGCACAGCCGAAGCCAGAAGGATATTGTCTGATAAGCGAGTCGACCTCCGCTTCATCCGGACCCTGCTGGTTCTCCGCGCCGTCGTCCTCGTCCACGAACTTGTTCTCGTCGTATTCATCCACGTCCACCTTGCGGAAGCGGTCGGACACGGTGTTCTTCGACATGACGATCGGTCGATCTGCGCGCACCGTCTAGAATAACGCTCGCGCATCCGCTACACCAGGAGTCACAACAGCTGGACTGGAGCGCGCGGCTTCCTCATCGCTCACTTCCGCGTCCACGCAGCTGCCGCCTAGTGGACAAAACAGCGAACTGCCCCATATGGACCAAATCAAATTCTTCTTCTCCTTTTCTTCGTCACATACACAGTGGAATGCTTATACGACCGCTACATAACATATAGAAAACAACCTATAAAAATATAGAAACTTTAACTGTAAAAAAAAAACTGTATAGTTTACAATATGTACAAGAGACAGACCTGGTTGGAATGGAATGGAAATGTCCCATATGGTGAATGTATGAACAGAGGACAGTCAGTCCTCAGTCCAGCAGGTGAGCCGAACAGTGTTCAAAGTCCCAAAGTTCACATTTATGTACAGTAGTGTGATGTACATAAATGTGCAAATATGCAAGAATCAACCTGATTCAAGTAATATACCAGTGTTTGCATGTGCAAGACATTCCTTTAAGGTCCAACATGCATAACATGCATAATAACATTATCTTTTAAAATATAATTTTAAATAAATATATCCATAATCCATAATGTAAAATGATTTATTTGTTTGTTTTAGTTTAAATCCCTTTCCTTCACATTTTACATGTTCCCCCCTGCTCCATCGCTCACTCACTCCCCAGGCTTGATGTGCTTCCTCTGGGTACTCCGGTTTCCTCCCACAGTCCGAAGACAT
>QMIH01000963.1:275311-286064 GCA_003987875.1 Clarias batrachus
CACCTGCATAAGCGCTTCCTGCAAGTTGCTGACTATTTTGTCTCTGTCCTCAGTGAGGATGCGGTGCAGAGTTGCCCTGCGCTCACTATCCTTTCTCAGCATAAAGAAGCCAGGGTCCTTCTCTTCCGGAGACGGAGGGGCGCTGTGGTCCTCAAACTGCTCCACTGGGATGCTAAAGAACACACACTCATGAACAGCAGATTGAAACAGTGACACCGTCACTATTTTACATCTCAAATCAGTGTCTGCAGAGTTGTCTCTACTGTCTCTGTTTCCACTCCTCTCTGTAGTTACCTAAGAAAGAGTGAACGATGCCCTTTGACCTCTCTCTCACTAAGGCACTTCATGCTGGGCTTGAAGACAAATGGGTTGGCGCTCAGTTCGTTGTCTGGAGAGACGGAGCCGTACTCGCTGCTGCTGCTTGTGTCCTCAACCACCACTGGAACAGGGAGTGAGATGCTGCGCACATATTCTGGCAAGACAAAGTAGGGATTAGGATCCAGTTACAGTTTCTTAATTTCAGTAAAGCTTTTCGATTTCATTAATAAATAGCACAGTCGGAAGGGTTCAGCAGACTCACCACTTGCTGGGGTCAAAGCTGGAAAAAAAAAAMCAAATAAGAAAATACATTAAAATTATTTTCAAATGATAAAGGATACATTAAAAAATATATCTTAGATATCTTAGATGTCTCCAAAACAACTCTGTTAATGTCCAAGCTGAAATACAATTAAGATTCTGCATTCATATTTGATTGACACACAGATTCAGTGTTTGTATCTTAAATTAAATTGCCCGTGACCAGCCCTTTGTGGAAGTGCACTTTCCGAGCCAGTCGAAACAGTGAGACCATAAAAGTCCATATTGTGGACCATATTAAGCATTTTACACACATTTTCAGCGAAAGAAAATATAATTCACAATGACATCCTTAATATTTTGTGATATAAAAGTTAAAACACAACTACGAGCTTAAGTAGTTAAGGAAGCCCAGCTGAATGTCTAAAAATTAGCCAGATTGCTAACCTAGGTTAATCTGACAGGATTGCTGAGGAAATGTTTACAGCATTAATGCTAACGCTTGCCACATTAGCAGTGAATATAAAGCCAATTCGTTCATTATAAACTGTACAAACATCAGATGTGATGAAAGAAAAAGAAAAAACGCGACTGTAAGATGATCTGTAATTTTGGTCAAAACATTTGTGCTAATGTTTTTAACATTGCTAGCTAAAGCTAAGCTAACAGTATTTTCCCTGCTATTGTTCACCATTTGTACACCTAGCATAAACTAGACTAACAGAATTTCAGAAAGAATGTTTAACCAAWTTTGTACATTGTACATTGTTGTACATCTGTAGTTTTAGTCACAATCTTAACAGCTAACGCTAGCCACTTATTTTAACGCAAGATAATCTGACAGGATTTGTAAAGAATTGTTAAAGTAATTTTCCAAAATCTTTGTGTATAAAAATGCTTAGCGTATAGCTAACATTTCATAACACTCTGACAGGATTTCTGAAATTTATTTAGTTTACAATCTGCTTTGCAAATCCTAGTCAGTTATGTCTCCTAAATTAATCTGACAGGAATTCTGAAGAAAATTATAATTCATTCTGCTCACAAAATTCACTGCTAATGCTAGGCACACATGCAGTAAAAGCAGAACAGGATTTCTGAAAGAATGTTTAAGCTAATTTTGTTAATTGTACAAACAACAAATGGTGATTCACAACCCTTAATCTATTCTGTAAAATATAAATCTGTAATCTTGCTAGCCAATGCTATCTACAGATCTACCACACGCTAACCTGACAGGATTAGTTAAGAGAATGCCTAAACAATTTTCCAAAAGCTTCACCATCTTCACTGAAATTGTTAGCCTTGTACTGTACCTAACGTAAGATAACCTAACAACTATTTTAAATAAATCTGTTTATAATATTCACCTCTAATACTAGACACATAGCTTACCTGACAGAATGTGTAAATGGATGTTTAAGTCTTTATTTTTTTTCTTCTTCAAAATAGTGACACAATTTACATACTGTATGGACACTACGAAGCAGCACACCTGTGAAGTTGTTGCCTTTGGCTTTTTTCTTGCGAGACGTGACTGTAAGGAACTCATGCATGAGCAGCTCGTTGGCTGAAGCACGCAGGTCCGGGTCCGGCTCGAAACATCGCAGAATGAACGCCTTGGCCTCAGATGACATGGTGTCTGGAATTTCTGGATGGATCTTAAACATTCCTACCTACACACACATACACAAGGGAATATGAACACACAAGCTAAGGCAATTCATGGCTGCATAAAACGCATATTTTTAGTCACAAATCAGCAAAAGCCTTTATCACATCTCAGAGCCTGTAGCCTCTACTACTGCGTTCTCTCACTGAACGCATGGAATWATGGGCAAWCCTGCTTTTTTAGCAATACTGACCCTACATGGTTGAGGAACGTAAGGCTGAGCCGAGGAAAAGGGTCTGAATCAATAGGAATCGTATACTGACTGAGGCATGACCATGTTTATTTATATTGTTTGGATTTCTCTCTTTTAAAATGTCCATGGAATGWTCAGCATCTCAAAACTGTTTTTATGTTCTCAGGAACTTCCAGTAGTTTCAGTTATATCAGGTGATAGTCAGCTACAAAGACGGTTAAACAATGTTATCTTACTGTAGTTTTATACATTTCAAATCAGAAGAGTTACTAGATAACATCCAGAGTTGTTTTGTTTTCATATTCATTGCTTCTAGAGACTGCTCTCTGCTGATGTGTAGAAAACACACAGATTGTGTTTCATGTCTTATGAGGAACATTAAGGAACATTAAAGTACAATATGTGGACAAAAGTATTTGGCCAAGCCTGCAATGACATTGTATCCAAATACATATTTTTCATTACGGAGTTGCTCCCCCTTTCACAGCTATAATAGCTTCCACTCTTCTTGTAAGGCTGTAGTTTTGAAGTGTTTTGTGCTCATTCATTCTGCAGAGCATTGGTTAGACCTCGACCAATATAAAGCATGCAGTAGGTCAGGAACTGATGGTCGAGAAGGCCTGACTTACATGCTCCATTCCCGTTCACGTCAAGTTCTTCCACACTGAACTCATCGGACCATATCTTTATAGTTCTTGCTTTGTGCTCTGGAGTCACTGTCACTGTGTGCGCCAACAATGAGCGTGCGCCTAAATCTTTTGCCGTTCATCGCTCTTTCCTTAGCCTTACTAGGTAGGCAGCCTCTCCTTCTGCAGGTGTGCAAAGATATAGAACAGCTAGATCGAGACCTCGTCTCGTGTCTGTTTTGCCACCTGAGCAAAAGATCTTACGGACAAAGTCATGTTGGAAAAGAAAAGGTCCTTCCCCAAACTGGTGCCGCAAAGTTGGAAGCATAGCATTGTCTAAGATGTCTTGGTATGCCGAAGAATTAAGATTGTTCTTCACTGGGTATAAGGACACCTGAATTCAATAATTAACAGGTTTGACCAAAGATTTTCATCCGTATAGTGTACTTTGAAGAAGTGTTCCTTTGTGCATTATGTTTACACTACAACTGATATAGGTTAGATAACATTTAATAGAAACTCCTTAATAAAATAATAGTGTTTGGGACCTCTGGTTATAAAATAGATTAGGTCCAGATGACTGCACATGGACTTAGATTGGTATCATAAACTTTAGTGATTTATTAGTAACACCTACTGTTTTAATAACCATCTTCCCCTTCATACAATTATTCAGTTCAGCCAATCGTATCGCAGCAGCACAACTCATTAAATCATAAAGATACAGATCAAGAAATTCAGTTAGTGTTTAAAAAAAAAGAAAAAAGAAAAGAAAAAAAAAAACATAGGATGTGATCTTAATGATATGACCATGCGGACAGTAACTCAAATACAGGCCTGGACACTGAGGTGGATTGGCTACAACGACATATCGGGTTCCACTACTGTCAGCCAAGAACAGGAATCTGAGGCTACATCAGCACACGCTCCTTTTTTTTAAAAAAAGGCAACATTTTTTCCAATCTTTCCACCAGTCTATCCATCTGAAGAATATTCATTTTGAAATCCCCTTAAGCTCTCCACGGGTATAAAAATTGTTATTTCAGTTACAGCAGCTAAAGCTCTCAAAGTCTGTCAGTTCTCCCTTATTTCTAAAACTTGAATCAGATGTATCTTATTTTATTTTATGTCAGTACGTATTAGCTTAACACTACTTTGCCCAGTGGCAATGCAAACAATTGTGCTTGGATATACTGTACTGTGCATATGCCTGTGTGTTGTCTTTCCCATTTACTTTATCTGCACTTCATTCTCATTTGCTTCAATGAATGTCTTGTTTTATTGAGGCATTTTACACGCACATTACTGTAATTATTCGATGCTAACTTTATGACCGTCTTTGTTAATGTTTAATGAGTTGATAATGTTGGTTGCTAAGGCCATAATCAAGCTGCCTGTTCACAGGGATTAGAGGATGTTGGCATATTTTTTAGGGCATGAACAAAAATGATACACAGGAAAAAAAAAAAAAAAAAACAACAAGAAAAAACAGACCATAACTTATTCCAAGGGCTTTCTAAACTTAGAATGACTTAGCTAGGCATGAATACTTGCATTTAGGACTAAGGCCAAGTCTCTACAGAAGAAGCTTGTGAAATGAATTATCGGAAGTTCTCTGACCTTAAACATAGCTGCCTGTGGTTCTCCCAGCTCGTAAAAAGGTGGTTTGCCGGTGGCCATCTCTATAATAGTACAACCCAGTGACCAGATATCTGCTGGTTTCCCGTAACCACGAGGGCCTTTGTCTATGATCTCAGGAGCCATGTACTGCAATGTTCCTGCAAATAGAAACACACACACTTTAGTTTCTGCTCATGAATTTGCAGTGGATGCCCTAAAATACCATTTTAGAATACCAAGCATATCTTCCTATCATTTGTGACATCATACAGTATGTCACGTCAGATCAGTCATTTGTCTGTAAGTTTACCTTATAAGTTACACAATAAGGGTGAAACTTATTCATGAAAGAACGTTCATGTGTAATAAACTTATTAATGTCCCTAGAACAATGTGATTTAATATGTTTTCTTTAATGTGTGTGAAAGATGAGAAGGTCTCTGAGCAGATACAGGCCTGGGACAAACACACTGTCTTTAATTCTCTTAGAAAAACCTCAAGGGACCCTTTAAAGTGCAGCTGAGTACAGACTGTGAGAGCCTCGAGGGCTAAAATGTACCCTAACGTTTAGCCAAGGGAAAAGGAATTACCGGAAGGCATTTGTTTCAAAGAACTGACTGTACACTCTTGTATGTATTTATGTATGTATTTATTTGTGACCGCACACAATAGTTTCCCAGGCCGAAGAGTGCGAACTGTAAGTCAGGACTTTACTCAGGACTTAGTCAGCTAGACAGGAGATTATTAGAGAACATTTATATCACATTCATATTAATATTAAATCAGGTAATAAGTCAGATTTTGTGTGATTTATCTGTAATTTCAGATTCCTGGTTTGTATCATGTCCGTTTGCTGAGATATGGCCAGTGCGAGCTTGTTTACGAGGAGGGTCTTATGGGGGGTTGGGGGGAGGGGGCGGGGACATGAAGAAATTCTATTTTTAGAATATTTATACCAGGTAGTAAGAAATATGGAGCCTCAGCTTTACGTTGACACCAGCTGCTTCTTAGTTATATAATGAAAGCAGCAACCACTTCGAGGGTATACGATTACAGGAAAGTAATAAATGTTAATGGTGATGATAAAATTTGTTAATTACTGATCATGCGGTGTATGTACGTTACTTAAGTAGCTTTACTAGTGGATACTTTTTTACTTTTATTCTACTACATCCTGCAACAAATATCTGTACTTTCTACTTCACTACATTTGCGCATGGAGTTGCGTTACATAGCCATAGTGGTGGTGTGTGACATTTGAAGTCATGCTCACTATTCAGTGTAATATTCCGATTTTCTCCCTAATTTTCTCTCCCCAATTCCTCCCCGTCACTAGGGGGCTCCCACATTAAGGCTACTACTACCACTCATTCGGGAGGACCGAACACCATCACGTGTTTCCTCTGAACCACGAGACGCCAGGCGACCGCACCTTTATTTTCAAACTGCTATCCGTTGGGAGCGTCGTAACACACTCGGAGGACAGCGCTATCCGCTCCTTCCGGTTGCATGAGCTCACAGACGCCCCTGATTGGCTGTAGAGCCGTGATTAATGTGGGAGCACTAGGTACCTCTCATCCCTCCCCTCTGAGAGAGCTTGGCCAATCAGCTCTCTCTAGACCTCCAGCTGCGAGAGGTTATAGCATCACCCGGGAATCGAACTCGCAATATCCGGATGCGTCGAAGCGCCACTCAGAGGCCTGTTCCCTGGGATATCTACACTTTGACTCAAGTACAAGACTCGGTAAGTTTGTCCACCACTGCTTATTGACAGATTAGAGAAGAATTGTAGAATCATGACTAAGAAATATAACTCGGTATATTGAGTATAAATGTCTTTTTTCAGCACGTGCTCTGGATGAAAAAAACCCGTCTTAAAAAACTGCTAAAATACTATGGGCAGTAGATATTCTTGGAAAACTGCAATGTTATTATTGTATACCAGTGAAGGTCTCGGTGCAGGGGTTGATGCCAGCCAGGCGCTTTGACGTGCCAAAATCTGAGATCTTCAGAACGCCACTGTAGGTGTTTATGAGGACGTTGTCTCCCTGTGTAGGACGGAAACATATATATGAGCTGAGTCATCTTAATAAATGTGCAGGAGGCTAAAACTGACTCATGTATACATTTTTAACCTTGCTGAAAAGGTAGTAAAAATATAAGTTCCAGATACAGAGATGAAAACTCCGGCCTGTGCACAATTTATTGATCTGTTTGCACTGCAGTAATTTAGGCTGAATACATTTGTAGTTACATGCTCCACAGTGAGATCTGTACAGTTCGAAAAGCAGGAATGTTAAAAACTGATAAAATCTTGAAGAAATTCTTGAAAAGATCTTCCCAAGAACTCTGATCTACAGTAAGATAGCAACGCTCTTTTATCTGCATGATTTCTCCGAAACGGTGGCACCGGTCCAGGTAAAACCACAAGAACATTGTACTGTATTTGTGCACCCGGATGGATTTTCTAACATCCATAAACTCGAGAGCAAAAACAGATTAACATTTACTGACGTGACTCTCCATACAGACTGGAGTAAAGAAATGAGCCGTGTATGATGTCACGATGTCGCTCTGTAACAATAACAGTCCAGAAAATTCCCCTCTCACAATGGGACAAAGGAAGGCTTATCAGTAGAGCACACAGGCAAAAACTGATGGTTATGATGTAATSCCGTTTTACGGTTTAACCCTTGGCTAAAAATAGAGAAAAAAGAGGAGTGCCATTGGTTTCGTCTAACTGACAAACACTCGAGGAACTTCTCCCTAAGTTGCCCTGTAGCATTTACTGATTGTTTATTATTATTATTATTATTATTATTATTATTATTTATATTGCACTGATTATGTTCTAACAATATTTAGTAAGATATAAGAAATTCCACTGAAAAAAAGTCCCACTAATTTATGCTTTTAAATAAAATTACAACATGAATCCCGGCACCTTGATGTCTCGGTGGGCGATCTGGTTATCGTGTAAGTATTTGAGACCCTCCAGGATCTGTTTGGTGTAGAAGCCGATGGTCGGCTCGTTGTTCTTCAGCGGACCCCATTTCGAACGGAGCAGTGCTGAGAGACTGCCTGTGAACCCCAAAACAATACACACAGTTACAGGTAACGGAAACTTAAAGTACAGTAAAGTAAAACACTGACAAGCCAGCATAGAAGACAGGAAGTCTTTTGCATCACTTCTAGGTCAAGTTGGAAAAATCATGGCTGGCGAGAAAAGGGTAAATAACAGACGATTTTATATTTTTAACTTTATCTTATTTTTAACTCTCCTAAACAAAACCGTTTCTGGGTTCCACTAGTATGTCAAGTACCAAAATAAGTCAGCCAGCTTGAATGCAAACTTGCATGCCAGTCATTCAAAAGAGGAAAATGTAGTACACAGTGGGGGCCAAAAGTATTATGACAACATGTGCAATGTATTATAGTTCTTTCTGTGCACAAACAAGGCGGTGTTAGTAATTGGTTCGAGTCTGAAAACTAGAAATTTGGAGCCATGGCCTGGGTCACTTCCAGACCTAAACCCAATGGAAAACTGTCTGAGAATGGTGAAGAAGGCAGGAACAGTCTGATACAGGGAGCGATCAAGCAGGTATGGATGGGGCAAAACACACCAGAGTACTGCAGATGTCTTTTTGACTCAACATATTGATAGTTTAAAAGCAATTTCGTTGCATAACATAACAAATCAATAAACAAATCACCATTATTAAAAAAAAGGGGGAGGGGAAAAAAACTGAAAATGTCGTTAAAACATTCACAGTCCAGGTTTGTCCCAATATTTTTGGCCACCACTTCTAATACAAACCGAAGCTTATTAAACAACACTCTTTTCAAATGTTAACTGAAAATACCAATGACCTCATCTCTGTTTTTTTATTTCTTATATTGTTCAACCACTTCTACTTCTTTTTCTTTTTTTTTAACCACTAAAGCCCTTCGCGTGTCTCCGTCAGCACGCTTGTGCCTCACCTCCTGGTACCTGCTCCATAAAAATCTTGATGAATCCGTCTTCACTGATGGAGCCCAGATACTGTACGATGTTTTTATGCTTCAGGTGCTTGTGCAGGGCAATCTCCTCATGCAGAGGCTGGGAGTACCTACACACAATTCACACACACACACACACACACACACACACACACACACACACACACACACACACACACACACACACACAATTACAATTACAGCAGTACTACAAACCTGGTTCGATTATATCCTTCGAGAACAGATGATAATTCTTGAAGAATCTCTAGACGTTACAAACCCTGAACCAGAGGCTACACATTGATGCTGCCGAGTATTAAACCCCTCCAGCAGCTCATGCAGAGTGTATTACTCGCCTTTAAACACACTGAGAGGCTGATGAGACACTCCCAAAGCGTGACTAAGGCGTCCTTGATGTGAGCGGATGCTTGAGGGTTGTTCTACTAGACTAATAGCCTCCTCTTTATTTATTTATTTTTTTATTGAAACCATGGTTTACACAGCTGCCGCATTAGATCCGTCAATATTCATAATTAATATGGCAAGGTTTCAACGGCATCCGAGATCGATTTTGTTATAGCTGACCTTTTCAGTTTAATAGTCTTCCATCACATGCTGGTTTATGTTCACTTCATTTAACAATTGCCTACACTGTCCACAAGTCACCACCAGTCATCTGCTCGCTCACAGTGACAGCTGTCGATATAAAAAGGATTCATACTGAGAGAGAGAAACTGGGCAGTAGACTTTGGGGAAACAAAGCATGATCATGTGGTTTGTTGTTCCTTATAATAAGAAGTCTGCCAGTTAGGGTGGGACCTTCGACGAGATATTTTCATCACATCTCAGCTCCAGGTTGATCTCGAATCAAACGAAGGCCGATCTTTGCTTCGTTACAGGACATCAAGCATGTTAAGATCTCATTACCCGCCACGCTTATCACCCTTATAAATGAGGACTATAAGTGAAAGAGATGCAGATATATAACCAGATTAAAGGAAATGAAGTTAGACAAATAAATGAAACAGGAAGGCTCATTTCTCTAATTGCGCTCCTTTGTTTCCACGTCTTGGCTTTCTTCCTCAGGCTGGACGGAAAGGAATCGACATACTGTATAGTGCGCGGTAGCGCGAGAAAAGGCAGGAAGCACCYGTCTTCTACAGAAACACAGTACTGTGTAAAAGTCGTGAACACCCCGCCCAAGTCAATTCTTAAAATTTTGCTTCCAAAGAGTCAGACTGTTAATGGAGGAACAGTTCTCCAGGCTTCCTGAAGGACTTTCTCTTTGCCAGGATTTTGTCACTCATTTTGAGACTGGGTACACCCTGGACAGGGTGCTACTCTATCACAGAGCACACACACACACACTATGGGCAATCTGGGAACGACAAGTAGCTTTATCTGCAAGTCTTTGGACTGTAGGTAGAAACCAGTGARCCCGGAGGAAACATGTTAAGACCATGCAAYGTCTCTGCACCAGAACCCGAGGTTAGAATCAAACCCTCGACTMTGGAAGTGCCAGGCCACAGTGCTAAACACTACACCACCACTACTGACAACCAGAATGTTTTTGAGTTTTTAATTGTGTGTCWTGCAGGAAAAACATTTGCTCGTGTCTCTTTAATATTATCTACATGATTTTGTATCTACATCATTTCATATATAATAAAGACTTCTGCACAGTACTATAGTCTGCTAACCATTTAAAGAATGAATATGTAAAAATAAATAAATGAATAAATACACGAAGGTATTAAAAACAGGAATGCACTAAATCTGGGCTGCTGGAAAAGAAATCATTTCAGAAAAATCATTTCAATGTTAACAAAAGTAGCACAGTAATAAATAAAAACGTACTGGATGTGATTTACAAAAAAAATGTAATGTCTAAAATGCCAAGACAAGTGATTTGAAATAAAGGACCAGACAAATGTGCTCATAACCTACAAATCGGCTGTCATTATAAGGATATTTGGTGCGTACAAAGGCTTTAAAGCCTGCACACACATACACACACACACAGACACACACACACAGACACACACACACAGACACACACACACA
>QMIH01000963.1:295247-306429 GCA_003987875.1 Clarias batrachus
CACACACACACACACACACACACACACAGAAGGCAAGACCCTGTAGGTGCAATGCAACAATGCAAAACCACTAAGCCACCATGTCTCTGAAAATAGTATTAGCATTTAAAAACAGTTAAATTGCTTAGAGAGAGAGAGAGAGAGAGAGAGAGAGCAACACTCTATCCAATTTCCTTCATTCCACCCTCAATTTCCTATTTTTAACCCTTTCTTTGCCCCTTAAGAACGGTCTACATTTGCCTAATCATTTTACTTGCTCACTTATTCAGGCTGCTGCTGCTGGAACGGAAGCTGCAAAAGTGAGGTGGTTAATTACGCTTTTATTCCCTGACCAAATTTCACTCTGTGCACTACACAGTGGGCGATGATAGAGTTGACAGCTTTATTTTAAGCCCCAATGCTGGATTCTGCAATACGCCTGACAGGCTGTTCAACTTGAGTTTCAAGATTTGCAAGTGCTGTCTTCCAAAGAGAAGAATATCCCAAGAGAAACACACGAGGAAAGTGATGAAATATCTTTGTAAGTGGCAAAATGTTAAACATTTCCATCTCAAGACCTTTTATTCTAAGAAGGGTGTTCAAACCGGGAAACCTGGACTTTTTGATGGTGCAGAATGATGGAACAAAGTCAATTCAATTAAATTTTATTTGTATAGCGCTTTTAGCAATTGTCGCAAAACAGCTTTACACAATCAAAAGTAAATGATGGAAATTTGTATCAAATGTGAAAAATGTGTATGAAGCAAAAAGATCAAAATGTCTTTGATGAGCAAGCCGAGGGCGGCGGTGGCAAGGGAAAACTCCCCAAGGTGGCAATAGGAAGAAACCTTGAGAGGAACCAGACTCAACAGGGAACCTGTCCTCATTTGGGTCATAACGCCTAGCTGAAATTGTTTTGCAGTCATACTGTGTGGTAGGAGGCTGGAAGTTCAATATAACCGTTCATGTCTATAAGTTAATATGGAGTCCAGTTCATTATTGGAGGCTCCGGTAGACTGTAGGAAATTCCAGGCCTGAACTCCTGAGCAACTGCAGTCATTCAGTCTTCAGACAACAGCTTCAGACAACTGTCCCCAGTCACCACATGCATCCCAAGCAGACAACACAGCGCCTCCCATGGTTAAAACACAGTTGTGAGAGAAAAAAACTCGCTTTACTTCTCACAAAGTACTTTCAATACGAAAGTTTTCTCAGTATATCAGAGGTACGATCRGACTGACATCTGAAACGCTACCATTTGCACATTACAGGAACTCGGCTGGAAATTACAGTCACACAGTACAGTCCTGACCTCGCTCCAAGTCACTGTTGGCTGTAAAATGGTTCCAAACACTTGGTTCCATCACTGGGATGAGTGCAATAGTGTAGCAGGGGATTACATAGAGAAATAAAGGGTGTTCTTACTCTGAAAGTTCATTCGTCGTTTATACCGCTTTATCCTGTGTACAGGGTCGTGGGGGCCTGGAGCCGTTCCCAGGATACTTAGGGCACGAGGCGGGGTACAATTTATTGCAGGGCACGCACATATACTCACACTACGGGCAATTTGGGAATGCCAATTACAGTACCTTTACCTACTGTATATGTCTTTGGACGGTGGGAATAAACCATAGTACCTAGAGGAAAAAAGTCCCAGTTTGACTTGAGAAATATTGAGAAGTCAAACCTACGAATCAGTATGAAAATATGACACTTGGCACAACAATATTTCATCAGTGTGTACTACTTGTGTAATAAGATTTGCAGCAATATTAAATTCRCAGTGATGAGTTTTTTTTCTTTTCAAAATGAATGAATAATAAACAAAAAAATAATGATGTTTTTAAAGATGGTTTTTGTTTTTTTTCACCAATGACAAGTAAATGTGTCTGCCAAAACTGGGAAAGTTCTCAGAAATCTGGTCTCACTAAGCAAATTCAGCATTTATGCCTCAGGAAGTGTTGCTTTTAGGGTTGTACTTCTTTTGTTCATCAGAAATGAATATGTTCTGAGAGCGCTTCCTGTTTTTCATGTTTCGTCAGAACGTTCTTTTTCATGTTCTGTAATCCAAGCAGTGCCGTGTTGAACATGAAGGTTATGGCAGCTAAAATGTTATGAGCTTAAAGAATACGGGGTAAATGAATTAGGGGGTGGGGGTGGGGGGGGTTCATTGTGGTGGTGGTGGTAGTCGATGGTATCGGCAAAGCTGCACAGGTTTGATTCAAGGAACTTACTGGACCCAAGTGATGAATACATTTTAAACATTGGTTTAATCAAATGGTTTAAACAAATGGTCTGCTCTCAACCAAAGCGTTTGCGTGAGTGGGTGAGTGATTCTCCTCACCAACTTTACGGAGCTCGAAGGAAGAGTCGAACTGGTGACCGGCAGCCAGCAAAAGCACGGCGTAGTTTATACCCGAATGCAGCGTCGGCTCTGATTCAAATCCCCTCCTGAACCTATTGGGGGAAAGAAAGAAAAAAAGGAAAAAGAAATAAGAATCTCTTTATCACCAAGCAGACCATTAAACCCAGTAACAAAGTGCTAATGATTAAAACTTTACAAACACCAGTTTATTACAAAGCCATTATAACCAGTGTCACGTCAAACCCTGTCTGTCTAAACAACGGAATTCATTAATAGTCAGTCATAAAAAGAGACCACAGCTGTCTTGGCAGCTCCAGAGACGCGCTGGATTACACACGTTGTTGAATCTTGTTCATGTCTCACTTAGAAATGTTTTTAAGTTCCTGGTTTGCAGCATGTCTTGTAGTGCATTTTCGAGAATTATTCCTATTCTTAGTTCGTAGTTCCTGAGTTCTTGTTGTTTTTAGGCAGAARTGTCTGTACCTGCATCCGTCGTGCCTTTAATTCCTGCCAATGACSCACAGAAAAACTCATAATGATACAGAGAAACTGAACAGTTACAAAAGGTATACCTTTACAAAGTGCTGATACTGAAGACTCCTTCCATAAATAATAATCCACAGAAATCTTTAACGTTAAAAGTGGGGCCGTCAACACATCAGYGCATTAACACATGTGACCGATCTGGATAATTTTAACACATTACTACCTTTTTAACGCAAATCATTAATCATATGAACAAGTTTGACCCTAATGGCTTCTCATAATCGCAGCGCAGTTACGCAGCTGTGTGTGGTAATGGCGCGTTTAACGCGGATAATAAGATGTCTGAGGAAACACCACCAGGTGTGCAGAATGGCAAGTTTTATTATAAAAAGCTTCTGGATGGAAGTTTGGATAAAACCAAAGTTACAGTATGTGCTYGCGCATCCTTCAAGGAGAACTATTTTYGCAAGAATACATTARATACAAGACATGGAAGTGGTGGCTCAGGCGGTTGAGGCTCTAGGTYATTGATTTTCGAATTTGTGGATCTGGGTTCGAGTGCTGCCGTCGCACAAAGCCGGCCCCGCCCCACACCCCCGCCCCCRTACTTCCCAGACAGTGCCGGTCCCATTTGCCCATTCGAGARATCTTAATTTAACATTTGTTACATGTTGCCACTTGAGATGCTATAAAACTGCACAATCAGTTTCCTCTAACTGGTTTGTCATGCACTTCTTTATTCCAACACTGCACATTTATAATTCAAGTAAATCTGAGTAAAATTAAAGATTAAATCGTGATTAATTACAGACTATGACTGTGATTAACTCAATTAAAAATTTGTATATATTTAATCACAGTCTTAGTCTGTGATTAATTGGTTTTCAGTCGGCGCTACTGTCAGAGCTGCTGTCTAATGATCAGGTGCGAGAACATTCAATAGCACTAAGGTAGAACCTTAAAAAGATGAATTAATTACACTGCAGTATAATTAGAAAGCTGATTGTGCTGAAGAGAATGTATGATTTTTCTGTCACATAATACTTCAAACCCTTCAAACACTTCCTGTTTCTCGGCGACTTTCTGTTTTATATTACTCACCCAGTCTCTGTGTGTCACATCTGTTTTCGACTGCAGGCACGTGTTATACAATATGAAGTGAATGTCATGCTCGTAACATGCGTATCAGACTATTCCTGGCTCGGTGCACACTGGGCAAACACACGCAGCTTGGCTCACCACTGTATGCTGCTGTCTCGGCTCGGAGTGTCGCTGAAGTGCGAGTCCTGAAACATGTCCTTATAGATACGTCCCACCAAGCAGTAGATGTCCGAGGCCACCTGCTCTTCTGACTCCACCAGCGGCAGTATGATGTCCAGAGCTCGCTGTCTGTCCCCAGGCTGGTTCCTCCTGAAGACGTGAAGAAAGAGAATTTGAAACCATGAACATGGAATGATGAAATGGATTTTTTTTTTTATATAGCGAAATCTCAAAATTTTGCATTAAATGCATCCAACTAAATAATTTAAATTTTGAATGGCTGAATAATAAACCTTTGAGTTTAAATATACATTAAACATTAAAATGCTAAATGACAAACATGAAACCATAAAAAAAGAAAAGCAACCGATTTTAGTTTCTGATGAATTTCCTTCATCTCTGTTTTTCACACACACATGCACACACACTCCTGCACTCGGGGGAATTCCCAAAGATATCAGCGGAAAGGAGATAAGCTATATTGGGTATTTTAAATTAAACGTTTCGATTGTACGGCTGTAAAAGTGAAACAGATGCGTTGCGTCAATGTGACATCAAGGAGATAGTTAGTAAACAGTACGGTAGGGCCGCATTATGATACTGCCCTTTATTACCTTGCACGCGGCTTCTAACATGAGCCAGTCCTCTATCAAGATTCATAATTAATGTCATCTTCAGTGGAGCTTGAGAGTTCATTTGCAATAAAATTATTCCAAGTCATATTTTTAGTTTTGATTTCTTTCATTTGCATGTTCCTTTTTATGTTGGTTAACCGTTTTCTAAATGGCCCTGCTTGGCTACCTGCTTGCACCAGTGGGATTGAGCCCTTGCTTCATCTCTGACTACAACACGTCTTTCCTTTTACTTTCACTAGTTACATTTACATTAGACACAAATATCTGATAATAATCAGAATACATTACTCATGCAAAACATCTCAGTCAGAACATCCTCAGACATCATCCAGCCTGAACGGAATGAATTTTGTAGTCAGTATGAGACTACACCATATAAACCATATTAAACCTTTAATAATCCATTCAAGTTTCTGGGCAGAAACCATTCTTTAAGAAAAATTCTCTTCCACCACTTCTGATTTTCATCCTAGGCTCCTGGGCCCGTATTCACAAAGCTTCTTAGAATCCTCTTCTATCTTAGCCTAAAAGGTCCTAGCTGGGAGTCCTAGGCTCAAAGTGATTTAGGAAATTTCTCAGAGTAAGTCTGAGTAAGGAAAGTACAAAAACCTTTATCTCAGTGAGAAAGTGTGGTCGACCCCGTTGATAGGGATGATGCAGAAATTCAAAGACTGTGATTGCTTGATAAATCTCTAAAGGTCTTGAAATGCGCTCTTTGTGAGAATAGAATACATGATAATAAAATTAATGGAAGAAATTGTGTAATGACTACAGGCTACTTTATGCAGCGTTTCTAGGCTAAATGTCTTAAAGATAATTAAACAGCCAAATGTTGAAAATGTGTCGACTTTTGAAGGAACCAATTTCCACACAGTATTTTCCATATTTAAGTTCTCACATTTATTTACTGTACTGATTTTATTACTTGTAATCCATTTTACATTGATGGGAGCAAAATGGCTCAGTTTTTACCAATTTACGTGATTACAGGACCGTCTATTTAAGTTGCACTTTTTGATGGTTTGTAGCCAACATTCCAAGAGAGATGGAAGGGAGATCCAAAACTAATTGGACATACGAGCAGTGTTTACTTTCAGCTTTAGCTTTCAGTGTTTGGAGTGTATTTCTTCTTTCTGCCATTTTGACCTCGGCTATACAAACTCTTAAGTCTCGTAAAAGTCCTCCTCTCTACTTTTACCAATTTTTACCTCAGGAGCTTTTTTTAGGGCTAAGATGTTTCGTGAATAATTTCTATTTTTACTAAGACTACTACTAATTCTAATTCTTAAGAATTCTAATTCAAAAAATTTATAAGAGAATTTTCTTAGAATTTCATCACAAGGGGCCTCCGAGTGGCGCAGTGGTAAAGTGCTCGCCTTATCATCCGGAGATGAGAGGTACTTCATGCTCCCACTTTAATCACGGCTCTACAGCAAATCAGGGGTATCTAGAGGAAGGAGCGGATAGCGCTGTCCTCCGAGTGTGTTAAGTGGGTGAAAAGATGCGGTCGGCTGGCGTCACGTGGTTTGGAGGAAATACTCTTTGGCCCTCCCGACTGTGTGGTAGTAGTAGCCTTAATGTGTGAGCCCCCTACTGACGGGGAGGAATTGGACACGACTAAATTGGGGAGAAAATCGGGGGGAAATCCCCCTCCCCCCTAAAAAAAAAAAAAAAAAAAAAAAATTTAATCACAAGGAGCAACCTTTAGTCTTAAGACGTTTTGTGAATATGGGCCCTTCGGGGATCTTTGGCTTATCTTTGGCTGACGAGCAAGCACTGATTGGCTCACACATAACCAATAATAGATAAGAACAAATTCTTGTAAACAATCCCAACACAGAATGCAGGATCTGTCGGAAAAGTGGAATAAGCTCAAAGTTGGGGGAAAAACATGGACTCTTTAATAAGGAAGCATTTCATTTAGATTATACAAATATTGTTCATATAAATGTAACTACTGAATAAGCAATAATAAATGGCTTGTAATACTTAATTTAATGAATAAGCTAGCTAATTTATGTATAATATATAACTGTTAATAAGTCATTACACTAAATGTTTAGTAATGACCCACTGAGATGACGACTTACTTTTACCTCCTGGGTATAACACTGGAGATAAATTAAGGTACTTGTAAAACTTGTGAATTTCTACTTCACAAGTTTCTGCATTTGGATGTATAGTTCTGTCCATCCATACATACAGGAACCTCTGTAGTCCAATCAGGGACYGCGGGGACCACAGGGGACCACCGGAGACCAATTGTACAGTATTTATTCCCCTTTTTACGACCGTGGTAGGTCAACATTGAYAAACATATACATGAATGACACTTTGCAATTATAACAGTTAGGGGGCCAGTCAATGATTTATTAAAAGCATAGCAATTAATTATACAAGGGGGTGTTCAAATGAAACCGAGACGATTCTTATCGTGCGGAAAAAACTACCTTTCTCTCTGTAGGTTTCTATATAATCCCCTGATACATTTATGCRGTTCAGCGAGATGACTGGCAGTCAGGAAAAAAGTCAGACTAGAGAAAGTGACAAACAAATGTGCAAATGAACAACTAGAAAGACAAAAAAAGAAGACACAATAAGGAGAAAGATGGAAGAATAAATGCCAAGAGGAAAAAAACTGAAAGAGTCATGTCTCTAAACAGATCATCCTACTTGTGCACCTACACACACACACACACACACATCGATATTCTCGCACAGCTCGGTAAAACACAGATAAAGTCAATACCCTCTATTACAAATTCTCTGTCAGACTCACTGTCTTGCTTTACCGACATTAGAAGTCACCGCCATGGGCTCGCACTTCCTCACATCTCCCCTGTGACACACACATGAGTCATTCGATATGTCTGGCTCGGAGACGTGACACGATAAACCGTCCCCAGGGCGACAATTACCAGAGAATTTCATGTCCCCCTGCGAGCTCGAATCCCCCTGACTGCCTCTTTTCACATGGCGAATAAGTACAATTAAATATCTCATCTTGTAACAAGCTTCTGTTTGGCTTGAGTGGAGGAAATTGCTGTCGAAAAAAATGGGACGCGTTATTACAATAATACAACGAACGAAAATGATAAATGCTGATCTACCCACGAGTCATGTGTGTATTATTGCGAGGACACGCCACTGCAATGCTTTTATAAATATGACACATGCAAATGAACAGGGAAGCCTGTGAATAATAGTGTCTGAAGGAAAGCCGTTCTAACACAGACACTCAAACACACACACACACACACACACACACACACACACATATATCACCTGTTTAGAGCGAAGGCATAGTGGAATTTCACATGAGGGTTGGCAATGGGGTCAAATGTTGGAAGCTTCTCTAGAGTCTCAACCAGCTTCACAATGGACTCATAATCCTACAAACAGACAAAGTAAAAGGTTCACTTACAAACAACAATACATTTTTTCCAAAAAAAATAAACGTAATTGAACACTGTAACATTCCTGGAGCGGCCATCTTGGACAGGCCAACCATCATACAGTACATCTGATATATAATGCAATTTGGTACCATTCAATGCTGTAGGGTCTGGCTCCTTACAACAGAAGGCCGTTTACAAACTCTTATAATTACAAACAAGATCGTGTAGTTTACAAATGCAAAAGATTTTGCATAAGCGGAAAATTATGTCAACGTTCAATGGTGGAACGGTGGCTTATGGTTAGCACTGACCCTTTGCACCTCCAGGTCCTTGGATGGAGTTTGCCGGTTTTCCCCATGCTTGGTGGGTTTCCTCCGGCTTCTCCGGTTTCCTCCCACACTCCAAAGACATGCAGATTAGGCTAATTGGTGATCCCAAATAGTTGTTCCTAGTGTGTGAATGCACATGGGAATGTTGACCGGAGGTTCTATCACAGTCCCTAGTTGGACTACAGAGGTTCCTAGATGGATGGATGGATGGATCGATGGATGGATGGATGGATGGATGGATGGATGGATGGATGGATAATCACCATATCTGGCTTGCCTGAATACAAATTTTAGATTTCTTCATAAACCTTTTCTCCTGATGAATCATCCGTAAGTTTCGTTTTGTTAAAAATGCTCTGAGAGAGGGTTATTTCATTCCCACCACTCTGCATTATTAATAAAACCCTCCGGTATCACACCCTTCAGCTGCTGCACAGCACGAAACCATTCAAACCGATATAAATAATTCAGTCAAAATATACCTTTATATTATGGCAGGCGTTAATATTAATATTATTTATTAAGGACCTGACATATGCTAGTGGCATATACTAGGTGCAGCATATTCGCAGGGTGGTGATGTATAATATACAGACTTTTATCTTTTATATTCAAATTTGTCAGAAATTGCTTACTAGTATCTAACATTGCTTAGACTGGAGTGGTCGGTAGATATCCTATTGGGTTTTGTTTGTTTTTGAGCTATGTCATCTTCTTCAGACGTAACTGGACAGACTTTTATTACATTGTAGAGCAGAGTATGTTTCATACTCTTTACATTTAGCTACACTGGACTGTAACTAGMTCAAGTAGCCGTGACTATATTTAACACCAGGGAAATGACCACAATTACTTTGGACTAAGGTTTCCTCAATACACACTGCAGAAAATATAAGCATTAGCAGGGTCTGAGTTCCTGATCGGAAGGTCGGCGGTTCGAACCCAAGCCCTGCCAGGTTGCCGCTGTTGGGCCCTTGAGCAAGGCCATTAAACCTGTCTCCAGGGATATGGGTTGCAGGRGCGCCGTATAATGGCTGACCCTGCGTTCTAACCCCAGCCTACTAACAAGAAGCTGGGATATTCAAAAATATTAGTATTATAATTTCACTGTGCAGTAATGCAAATGCAAGGAATAAAGGCTGTTCACTTGAACTCTGGCCATGCCCATTGGATTAAAATGTGTTTTATTAAAGTAAAGACTATGCAGACTTGGTGGAGCAATGGCTCAAACAGTTGAGGTGATGGGTTGTTGATCGAATGGACAGAGGTTCAAGCCTTGCCAACGCTGGATCATTGCTCTTGGGCTCTTAACCGCAACCGCATCCACTGAGATTCAGTGCTGGTCCCAAGCCCATGGAAATTGGGTGGGTTGCATCAGTAAGGGTGGCGGTCTTAAACCTGTGATAGATCTTGTGGATTAAAAGATCTGATGTGATGACTAGAATAAAGGGATAAAAAAAATTTAAAAAATAGGCAGACTTCTAGTCATCTAGACTGCACCTTTGTATTTCCCACCACTGTTCACCTTGGTTCATCTCCACATGATTGCACTACATTCTGTTAAACAGCCATGTGTCTCTGCATTAGATCTTGCTGTGATGTCATCGACTGAACCTCCACTAGACTCATTAAAACAGACATTGTTCGTTTGCTTCATTGGACCATCCCTTCCATCCATATGACTTGACCATGTGTACATGAGTTAGACAGATAAATGGGAACCTCTTAGGTTAGATTGTGTTTCCTTTTAGGAGACAGGAAGCCAAAAGCAAGTCCATGGAGACTCAGGGCTTATTAAACATTTATGCTCATTTCAATTCAGAGAAACTTGACTCCTACTGCTCCTGTTCTGTCCTCGGTGGGTATTTTGGGTTCTGATGTAAAGGGTGGCTTTATACAGTATGTTACTAAAATTACTATTGACTATTGGTAAACCAGGCAGCCAGAATTCATTTTAAAGGTTACACCTTAGCAATGTGTAATAAATATCTCTGATGCAGGCCAGAACAGCTTCAATATACACTGGTATTGATTCTATTAGTGCACCAATTGTCCAAAAGATATTCCCTCGTTTGGGGTTTGGATAATGGCGGTGGAGAGTGCTGTCTAAAATCTCCCATGGGTGTTCAGACGGCTTGACAACTGGTTAGTCTGAAGACCATGATTTTATGGTCTCTGACATATTGGTCGGAGACCTTGTGCATTGTAGCTCAGGGTCACTTTAGAAGACACCACTTCCATCAGGAAAGAAATTTTTCCTCAGAGGATATGGGTAATCAATCAGCAGATTGAATAGATCACTTTGCGTTGTTTGTAAATGGACCCAAAGCATGGAGTCAAAATGCCATGAAGTRACCTCCGGTCTTTACTGATAATGATTTAAAATGAGAGGGGGATTTACTAACTCTATGGAGAAACTTGATGATCTCACCTGTATGTCTCTGTATGATAAGAGCAGGTTGATCACGATGTCAGCTGACAGACACTCCACRTTGTCCAATCGCTGCTGGATCCGCCCCAACTCTGCTGCGAGCTCCGCCCCCGTGTACAGCTCCCGTGCTTTGCGGATCTCGTTCAGAATGGTCTCCCGGAAGTACTGGCTGTAAAGGCACCCCACATTCACGCATTACATTTCATAGTGTTTAATAGAGATGCTTTCTATCATTCTTGCTATCTGGTCAGGGGTGGCGCTGTAATGATGCTTTTTGACTAACGGACAGGGTAGTGATG
>QMIH01000964.1:0-27304 GCA_003987875.1 Clarias batrachus
ATTTCTTTAAATTGGAAGAAATATTTAAAAGTTTAAAACTAAAGGTGGTCACTAAACCAAGATTAGACTTTATTGTGGCATGGAATAAACAGGAGGTTAATTATTATTATTATTATTATTATTATTATTATTATTATTATTGTTGTTGTTGTTGTTATTGTTACTATTATTATTATTATTATTATTATTATTTCTTTTTTATTATTTATTTATTTATTTATTTATTTATTTATTTTAATTGGAAGAAATATTTAAAAGTTTAAAACTAAAGGTGGTCACTAAAGCAAGATTAGACTTTATTGTGGCATGGGATAAAAAGGAAGTTTATTATTATTATTATTATTATTATTATTATTATTATTATTTTACCTATTGTTGTCTTTCTGTTCAATGTTTTATTGAAAGTTTAAATCTCCTACCTCACTGACTAAAAAACTTGTTTATAGTTATATCATATTCTCTGGCCACTACCAACTCAACTCTTACTCCAGTGGTCCTGCAAGAATGTATTTATTTATTTATTTATTTATTTTTACAAAATATTTAAAAACTGCAACTTTTTTTTTTGCTCTACAGTATACTAATACACAGATCTACCTCAACAATAAATCTAGGACTCATCGTAAATACAATATCTTGAAGAAACTTTTTTTTTTCAATTACGCGACAGTGTTTTATTTATTTATTTATTTATTTATTTATTTATTTATTTATTTGTCTATTTATTTTGCAAAATTTCAGTTAATTAAACCTTGGCCCTTTAGCAACCTCTTATGAAGAAGCTTATTGGACAGTGCCATGTCTCCACCACCCTCAACATTTTACTGAGTACATACAGTATAAATTAGACGTAATCACCAGGTTTGTTTTGAGAGACATGTGGGTCCATCCCAGCAGGTCGAGGAACAGGAGGAGTGTTTGAACCTGCTGAAAAAAAAAAAAACTAAAGTAGTAACCAGCAAATAAATTAAATTTTATTATTTATAAATATTAATTCATAAATCAAATAGCCTTACTCTTTTAATATTTGAAGCTTCTCATGGACTTGGCTTGTAATCAGTGTGAAAAATGTTGCGTGTGATCCTTTAAATTACTTAAAAATGTATCTAAACTACAAGCATGTCTTGTATCTAACTTCTCTAAAAACAAAAAATGGCAAAAATGCCAATCTCTAAATGACAAAAGCAGGTCAACTACAACTAACATTTTCAATATGTTTATAAATTTGTTCAATCATTCAAACTATTTCCCTTAAGGCCCAGTGTTGAAAACTTTGGAATTCTGGTCAGTAGGTCCAAATGGCAAAATTGCAAAATTGGCAAATGGCAAAATTGACGAACTCACCTGCAGAATCTTCCATGTTTAATTCAGACTTTGATTGGAAGTCGATTTCCAAATGACGGCCTCCATTTCCCGCCACCATCTCCTCTACCTTCTCCAGCAGCTGTGTGACCTGAGCATCGTCGTCCTTCTTTGTGTTATTGAGAACATGATATCTGTTTGCACATCTCTCAACCAGCCACTGGAGGTCCTCTCCTTCACGCTCAATGTACTGCTCTATTGTTGTGTCTCCCAGAAAGTCTCCAAAGGTGAACAGAACTATGGTGTGACTCCAGACATTGTCACCAAGTAAACTGAGATATCCCTCTAACACATTTCTCTGTTTTCTCCTAAATTTGAGGTCCAAACACATGACCAGCAGTACAGCATGAGGTCCTGGAGGACACATGGACATATGAGACACCATCTGCTGTTTAAACTGTTCAGTGCTCTTGCGTACAGGTGTGTTTCTTTGCCATCCTGGAGCTTCAACTACACTGATCCTTCTCCCTGCTACGTTACCATCTCCCATTAAAACATCTGGACATTTATTTTTTCGATCTCTAAACTTATCATCCCTTAAAATGGTGCTTCCTGATGAACTCTTCCCAGCGTTCTTGTAACCCAGAAGTACAAGCCTCATCTCTAACAGATGGTCTGTTTCACCTGCAGAAGAAAAAAAATGCTATTAAAGAAATTCTCGACATTTTTTAAAGTAATGTTTCGGCGGGAAATCACATAGGCCTCAATTCTTTCACACGGGCTTTACATCAACCCATCTAATTATCCACCTGATGGCACTAGCATTTTTTCATGCATCTTTTTGATTAGTCAATTCATAAAGAAACCATATGTCCATTCTATAAATCGGTTGTTTGTTCAATAAACAAGACAATCTTACTCATATGTGATCTAATGTATTCTTTCTTCTTTGACACCTCCATCACCCGCTCCTTTGATCTCTTTTCCTCTTCTCTCCTTCTCTCCTCCACATCTTTTATCATCTTTTTGTCCATTTCCAAATGACAGCCTCCGTTTCCTTCCACCATCTTCTCTATCTTCTCCAGCAGCTCTGTGACCTGAGAGTCATCACGCCTCGTGTGATTGGTAAAAACATGATATCTGTTTCCACATTTCTCAACCAGACCCTGGAGATACTCTTCTCTCTTAATGTACTGCTCTATGGTCGTGTCTCCCAGAGCGTCCCCGAAGGTGAACAGAACTATCGTGTGACGCCAGACTCTTTCAGTAAGAAGCTCCAGATATCCCTCTAAAGCATTTTGCTCACTCTTCCATGATTTGACGTTTAAACGCAGGACCAGGAGGACAGCGTGTGGACCAGGGGGACACCTGGACACACTGAGAACAATCTCCTGTTTAAGTAGCTCAGTGGAATTCCTTACAGCTTTATTTCTCTGCCATCCAGGAGCTTCAACCACAGTGATCTTCCTCCCTGCTACCTCTCCTTGTCTCATAACACACTGTGCACTTCTCTTCAAGTCAAACTCCTCTCTGCCCAGGATGGTGTTTACTGCTGAACTTTTCCCAGCATTCATGCTGCCTAAAAACACAACCTTCATTTCTGAGACATGGTATGTGAAACCTGAATAAAAAAAAAATACAAAATTAAAATAACAATAACAAGCAAAAACATAAAATAAGCAATATTATTTAAACAATATTTAAGCACATATATTTACACATTTCTAGCCCTTCACAACATACAGTGTATGAAATGCCTGAATGCCTGAATGTACTCACCAGATCCTGAACTGAGGTCATTGGAGGACATATTTCATTATTTCTCCAACCTCTCTTTAACATCTGCAGCAAAAAAATGTAAACATATTTATTATCACATTTTATAATCCTGATTATATGGGAGCATTTGCGCGCCAAAAAGACAGGTGTGAGCTGAAAGGACAAAAGCTTTATAGCGTTATAAATATACTGTGCAAGCATGAAACATTATAGCAACAGCAGACAACATAAAGTGCAGATTCCGCTGTTAGAAAATACCCAGCTTAGCAAAGTATCGAGAGTAAAATGCCCAAATAATGCATGGAAGTAGTACACCAAGCTAATATAGGTTAAGTTGCTACACATTGCAAATTAAACGTGCTGTGTCTGTTATATACTGAATAAGGCACATTAGCATGGTTTAATCATTGTATATTTGCAATCATTGCAAACTTTTCAAGATGGGTGGTGACCATGGTGGCCATTTTGAAGTCGGCCATCTTGGATCCCACTTTTGTTTTTTCAATAGGAAGAGGGTCATGTGACACATCAAACTTATTGGGAATTTCACAAGAAAAACAATGGTCCAGTACTGGGAAAGAAAAGAGTTATATTGAAATATTGCTCATTATTGTGGATAACATTGCCATAATCATAATATGCTGTAATTAAAGTCCTGCCTATTTTAAAAAGAAATGGTTTGGCAGTATAATGAAATAAAAGTCTTTTTTTTTTTTTTTTAACTTTCACTAATTTTGGCAAATAATCATGCACAGACACACATGGATGTTGGTGAAAAAAAATGTTGTAGACAAATCCCTGTTTATTCTGTTTTCGAGGCTTTGTACTATCTATAGCAGTGGCTGTGTTGCTTTAGGAGCGATGATGCCCTTTAATATTTACAAACTTAATATTTATGCAATAATTCTACAAAACCCAGCAGAAGAGTGTAAACGTAGTGTACAAGAGACTTGAGATGCACTTGGTAAACCTGGTTGTAGTTGGGATTTCTGAACAACATATAACCTTATTACACTATAGAACATTATAACCTTATGGCACCACAGATATACAGGATATACAGTTGGCTGATGCCTGATTGAACCTTATATGCCACATCCCTGTGCTATGATGAGGCACCGAGTTCAAAAAACAAAGTGAAAGTGAAACTGGTAGCGGAAAGAGACTCATGGTGCTGTAAAGTAAAAGTTTGGTATTGTTTGTAACTTTGTAATAAAAATGTTTAGTGTGCAAAAAACATCTTTTTTCTATGTTCGAAATGGATGCTTTGAATCATTACAAAAACTCAATTATAGCACAAGTTTGCTATAAACTTAATCAACTTATTGATGTTTAATTGTGGCCACAATCACAACTGCAGGGTTTCCCCCTAACAACTAGAAATGATTCTCATAAAGTTGCCAAAATAGAGAGATCCCATTTTGCCATTAAACTGTTTAAACAGACATCATTTCCCTCATCCTGTGTAAATGTGCACCACTAAAATGCCTAGTGTCCAGAGTTTTGTGTACAGTTATACTGTAAAAGATAACGTTCATCTAGAACTATTACATGACTTATTGGCTTAATAGAAAATATGTGAAGCATATGCAGTGCAACTACAGACAAACAGCTAGTTAATGCAATTTTTATTTGCAATTTTTTTATATTCTAGTAGATACACAGATAAGCCATAACATTATGACCACCTGCTTAATATTGAGTAGATCTCCCCTTTTGCCAACAACACAATAGTGCAGTTTTGAAGTTGCTCTGACCCAGTCATCTAGACATCACAGTTTTGCCCTTGTCACAGTAGCTGCTGTACAGTTACAATATCTTGTGCCAACTGCGGCTGGACGTGGATGGGATATATTAGACAGCAAGTGACCATTTTGTCCCTAAAGTTGTTGTGTTGTAAACAGAAACAAATGGGCAAACATAAGGATTTGAGGGATTGTGACAAGTGCCAAACTGTAATCACTAGACAACATGGTCAGAGCCGCTTCAAAACTGCAACTCTTGTGGGATGTCCCCGGTCTGTAGTGTCTGTTTGCCTTAGAAAAAGAGTTTCTGAATTACTGGATTCCAGAATAAAACATTCTGGATTTTTTTTTTCATTAAAAAAAAAAAAAAAAAACACCACTAAGACAATTAGAAAATCCCAAACATGTACTGACTTTTTGGCAGCTAGACTTTCAGATTCATAACTTTATTAATCCCCAAAAGGAAATTGCTTATTCTTATTCTTGGTTACAGTTGCTTACAATTGTTTTCTGGGAATAAAGTAAAAGGGTAATAAATTAGACAAGGAAAAAAGGGGAAAGATAAAAGCTCCTAAAACAGTACTGTAAATACCTGTCAGGGATAACCCCTAGAGGGCGCCAATGCGCCCTAAGACATTTTTGTGTAGTTCTTTTTTAGTTTCAGTTTTATACTTCATTTCCCGGTTTGCAACTCGGTCAGGTCACGTGGGCGCGCACCTGATCCGAGTTGATTATTAGTTTCATTATAAAAGGTGTGTTTGAGTTCTAGTTTTCGTCTTGCATTTGTTACAATAAGTTTAAGGTGTATGTCTCATGTCTTTATTCGTGTTTTCGTTTCGTTTTATAATTAAAGTATATTTGTTTATTTAATTTCCCTGGTTTGTGTTTGTTAAAATAAATCGTTTTCCTTCACCATCTGGAATCCCTGCATTTATGCCTCGCACAACCCAGAACCGTGACAATACCATATTCGAGACTAAATATTTTTAAATACCTTATTGCACAGTAAACAATTCAATTACAGATATACAGTACAGTAGACAGATATTCCACTTGGAAGTTAAAGGAAAGGTATCGCACAAATTATGCTGCGCTTGAATAGTGGTATGGCCCAAGAGCATTGGTAAATATTGCACAAATGATCTACTTAATATTATATTATTGATTATTAACCCCGTAGTGTACATGTTACAGAGAGGAGCTGTATAATTGTATGGCCAGTGGGAGAAAAGGTCTCGTGTGGCGCTCTGTGGAACACTTGGTGGTAATCTGAATTTGCTCTTCTGGGCAGAGAGGACACTGAATAGCGGGTGAGAAGGATTGTTTAAGATGGATTGTATTTTGTACAGAATCCTCCTCTTCGCTACTACATCCACAGAGTCGAGCTCCATGCCTAGCACAGATCCGGCCCTTTTAATTTCCTTGTCCAGTCTGTTTCTCTCTGACACTTTGATGTTACAGCCCCAACAGACCACAGCATGAAAAATGACACTCGCCACAACGGTTTCACAAAACATCCGAAGGATGGTGTGGCAGACGTTAAAAGACCTGCGCCGTCTCATGAAATACAACCGGCTCGGTCCTTCCTTGTACAGTAGCGTGCCATTGTGTCGAGTGACCAGTCGAGTTTGTTGTCAAAATGAACTGCCAGATATTTGTATTCTGAGACCATGTCCACTATCTCCCCCTGGACAGCTACAGGAGTCACCGTGGTCTTACTTCTCCTGAAGTCTACCACCGTCTCCTTTGTTTTCCTGATGTTGTGCTGTCGGTGATTACGCTCTCACTAGAAAATGAAGTCATCCACCACAGACAGGTTGCTCAGAGATGTACATCCAACAACCACAGAGTCATCAGAGGACTTCTGAAAAGGAGACAGTACAGTCCCATGGGGAGCTCCATGGGGTGCTGCAGATCAATATCCCGGACACACAGTTCTGTAATCGGACATACTGGGGACAGCAGGTCAGATAGTCCATGTTCTAGGAAGCCAAGGTTTGTCTATGTGCATGTCCTTTAGTTTCTCCCCCAGTACTGCCGGTTGGATGGTGTTGAAGGCATTGGAGAATTCAAAGAACATAATCCTTACACTGGTTCCAGGTTTGTTGAGACGGGAGTAGGTTCGACAGAGCAGGTATATTATGGTCCATCGACTCCCAAGAAAGACTGAAGAGGGTCCAGAGAAGACTTGACCAGGGGATGAAGTGTATCCAGGATCAGACTCTCCAAAACCTTCTTAATGTGCGATGTCACAGCGGCAGGCCTTGTAGTCATTCTGGGAACAGGGGCGTGGCATTTTGGGGACCAGAACAATGCATGATGTTTTCCACAATGCAGGGACTTTCTTTGGAGACAGACTCAGACTAGAAAGGTGCTGGAGGACACCACAGAGTTGGGAAGCGCACAATTTAAGGACTCTTGCGTTGATTTTATCCGGACCTGCAGCTTTTGTAGAGCTGTTTTAGATAGCGATTGAGGGGAGTGCAGGATTAGTGGCTGTTTTATGTGTAGGGGAGGACATCAAATCCTCAATAGCCTTGCCACCTGTCTTGTGATGCCCCTCATACCTCTGTGGTTCTGTCTCACCCTCTGTTCCATTTTTTTTTTCCTGTAGTAGTCATTCCTATCCCTGATTTTTCCAGCTAGCATTCTTTGAGCCTTCTCCGCCGCTTCCTTATCAGCAGGGTAAAGTCCAACTATGGACCTTAAACTTGTTTATAAAAAGGTATACGCCAGTTCCTGGTATGTTTCCAGGTAAATACATATTAAAGGTACGACCAGTTACTGTACTTCTGACAATGTAGCGGGAGGTGTATTTACTGTACAATGGTGATCTACATACTCACACTAACCACAACTATTGGTGCAATTTAAAAAATAATAATTGGAACTACAAACTCCTCGACCTTTCACACCAAAAGTTAGTCACCAAAACTAAATGTCATAATATATGTTTTATAAAATAGAGAATGGTTTTTAAAAAAGTTGTTTTTCTTTTTAAAGCACCAATCGAATTTAAAACGTTTGATGAACAAACAGCCAATGACATTGGAAGTGCAGTTCAGACAGATTATGATACATTTGCTATGATACATATGAAATAATAAAACAGATTGTGTAAATGAGAGGCCTTGAACAGTCAAAATACTAGAAATGATAAACAAATTATTCCTACCTGACTTTCTAGCTGGCGTTGAGGAAATGACAGGTGAGCATGAAAGGCTATGCTTTCTTTTTTTTTTTTTACTTTCTTTTTCATGTGCAAATAGTTCAGTGCCATCTTCTGGTCTGCTACTGTACATACTGTACATACAGTATCATCTTATTTAAGACTGAGAAATTCAAGAAGTCCAGAGGTAGATGCCATGCAGCGGTTATTCGGTTACGGTTATTCTACAGTATAGAATTGTAATGATTTAGTTGTTTCTCACATCACCCATTTGTAATCTTTTTTTTGTTGTTGTTCAATTATCACAGACTCTCTGCAGTTTTTACTCTCTAGAGTTGTACCACATAATTCCAAATGGCAACTGCATTTCTTGAAGGGACCTCACTTCAATACTTTACTAGAACATTTCCACCAGTGAACAGGACTAAACTGTGACTCAAGATTCTTTCACCGCAAAAAAAAAAAACTCAAGGAACCAATGATGAGGTTTGTATCATTTTCTTTCAACGTGTTGTGTACAAGCTGATGACAATAATCTGACAATAATATGTGCTGTACAAGTAAACAGTTTAGACATTATTCTATAGACGTGTGCCACCATTTTTATGAGGAATTAAACCCAGTTTAGGCCAATCATAATCCAAGTTGACCATTTCAGAATGACTGACTTTATTACTGATTAACGACATTTTTGATTTTTGGCACCATGGTATAATTTTGCATCTAGATCATATTATACGATGTTACTATATATATATAGATAAATATATATACATAAATCATAATGAAACTTTTAAAAAATTGTTAATCTAGTAATAAAACCTAGCTAACACAAAATCCCTCCAAAAACATTTAACCCCACCTTAATGCACATTCTAATAATACAGCAAAAGGCAATATTCTTATCATTTTATTCTACTTCATTATTAAAACACTGTGATAATGTCATAATTTCAGTCTCTAAAAACGTTTTGTATGTGTAAAAAATAATAAATAAAATATTGTAATTTATCTGATAACATACAATAGACAACATTGTTCTATAATTATCAGGGGAAAATGTTGTTTTGTTGTTGAACTTCTTTTGAAAAATATTCTTTTGCTGTCGAGGGAATAAACGTAAGTCAAATACAAATGTATCACAACAATGCCCTTAAGAGAAAGAAAATGTTAATATTTACATGTTACATGCATTTACATATACATTTACATATTAATACATGAAAATCTTCGAAAAGTTTAAATGAAAGATTTGAAAAATGATTACAAATGTAAGTCATTCTGTAATATCAAGATGGTGATATTATATAAATATACTGTATAAAGGGAAGGTGTACATTATTATAGTCATACAGTAATAACACAATGGAAAACAGGACCATAATCACAAATACATATCTATATATTTCTACTATATTTTCTGCTACACAAAGAAATTAAGACATATTAGAAGTGTACAAAAGGATGTTTTTTGTTGTGTGGGTGATTCACCAGATTGGATGTTTCTTGGGCGTTCCAGGCTGCAGTTCCTCAACTAAATAGGATTCTTTCTCTTGAAGTATTCTATAGAATTCTACTTTCACGTCTCCTGAGTTGAGACAGTTGTACAGTTCTCTCATTTTCCCCTGTGGTGTCGTCGCTGCCTGAATGTTGCTGTACAGTTCATCGGTCATCATTGCTCTGGCTTTTAGAAGGTCTGCTATCTCCATCACTGAGGAAACTCTCTGAATGAGCTTTGCTCTGTATGTATCCACAAAGTCAATACCTAAAATAAATAAGTAACATGTTTTAAACATTACACTCACTGTTACTGATGTAAACTTCACTCACACTTTCAATGCATCAGGATCCATTTAGTGCCCACATTTACTGGGGTATGTGACAAATCATATGAACCTTATTAATAAAAAATATGTTCCATTTGTAGCACTATATGATTGTTGTTTTAGATCTTTCAGCTTCTCCCATCAGGCGGTTGCCGTCCTTCCATTCTATCCAGGCTTGAGATTTGGGTATTGGGTGGGAATTAAACCCAGGCCCATCACATGGCACGTGAGAAACCTACCACTGAACCATCAATGTCCTTGTAGTAATAGTTGATTTTATTATATTTAAATACTTATATAGAGCTAACATATTCACATGAGTTCCTTTGTAACATGTTGAGAAGATGCAATACATGTGACTCAGTATGAATGTGTAGGTGTCCTGGTTCCCAAGGATAAGCTGGAAGTGATATTAAGACTGGATCAGACAGACTTACCCGTTGTGTTGATTGTGGTTGAAGCTGTTTCTGTACCTGATGTAAAAAGTCAAACAACAAGACCTGATTCTCTGACATTTCAGGATTAATAGACATCTAAACATCTGTCAGTTAAAAAAGCAATGATGGATGGCGGGTTAATAACTGATCTGTGACACACAACATTACATACACCGATTTAAATACCCAACTGCTCGACTGTATGTGTCGATGTGGCGACTTCAGACATCAAAATGTGGATTTGGCTTTTTGAACCAAATGATGATATGGTTGTTTTTAAAGTTGCAAACGTCATAGAAGTAGCACAGATGTGCATAAAAACATGTTCACTCATATCTGTGCAATTTCTGTATGTGACTAATCTCTCTTTTTTTTTTTTTTTGCTCAGTCATCATTGTATAATTGCATTCACAAAGTTCAAAGTTCAAAGCTGTTTCAGTATTGTGAAGAGCCTTGCAACCAGACTGAACAACCTCAAGAATTCCATGCTCACTAAGATAACTTATTAGTTGTGTATAAACTACTTTCTCCAGAATCTTAGACAGAAATGGTAGCTTGGAGATTGATCTGTAATTAGAAAACACAGACGGATCAAGGTTAGGTTTCTTTAACAAAGGCTGCACAAGTGCATGTTTAAAGGTTCTGGGCACCACCCCGGATCCCAAGCTGCTATTTATAATATTTAAAACTATAGGAGCTGGAATGGGAGCCAACTCAGGAGATCCTGCAGGCTTCATAATATTAATCATCTTAAACAGAAAGGAACTGGTTAAAAACAGCAGAGCTAGAGACAGAAATGGAGGTAGATGTGTCACATGCAGGAGATGTAATAAGAGCCCTTGTAGAAGAAATCTTATCAATAAAAAACTGGAGAAAGCTTTCACACACTGCATAAGAGCTTTCGAAACTGACAATTTGGGGGGAAAAAGCATCTCTCTCTTCTTCCTTGATTGATTGTGATTTCTTCTGATTTCAAATTCCTGTTCCTTTATTAGGCTCGTCTCAAAGAGAAGCCAATATCTTTACACATACTGTAGTAGTCAGAAGGTTAAACAAATTCCCACTTCTAATGAGACTTGTGGAGACCTTCTTTAAAAAAGCTTTCTCTTTTGCTCTTCAGGAAAAATTCCACATGTCGTCTTTAAACCACCAGCCACAACGTGCTTTGTTCACGTGATGGAAGAGGAAGCAGTCTCTGGGTGCGAGGTCAGGGGTGTATTGGGGATGAGGCGGAATTTTGTACCCAAAGTTGGCCACAAGTTTCATGGTTTCGGGAACTGAATGGGCTGGAGCATCGTCATGAGGAAGGCGAACCCCCTTTGTGATCATTCCATGCCTTGGTTTTGACCTTCTAGCAGCATCGTGTGGTCCTATACCACAGGTTTTTTTTTAAACAAGATGAAATGTTCATCAAAATATGCATTTCCAGAGACATAATTTTGGTGAATATTTTATAAACACCCCATACAGTAATGAAGTACATGTAATCATTTACATCTCCCCTTTACCTCCTGTCTTCTTATGTACTGTAAATGTGGACAGATGTTTTAAAGCAGGGGTCTCAAACTCAGTTCCTGGAGGGCCGCAGCCCCACAGAGTTTTGTTCCAGCCATAATTAAAAACACCTGATCCAACTAAACAAGTCATTAAGGCTTATTTGAAAACTACATGGTATGTATGTTGGAGCAGGGTTGGAACAAAACTCTGTGGGGCTGCGGCCCTCCAGGAACTGAGTTTGAGACCCCTGTTTTAAAGTGTCTAGTGTCCACGCTTTTGTATACAGCAATAATAGAAGTATTACTGCACTTGACTTCCCAACTAAACGAAATGTCTCAAGACAGGTAGAAAAATGTGTCTATCAAGAGCAGGACACGGGCAAACATCGGAAGTGTAACTACAGCTAAACAGCTAGATCACGTGATCTATAGACAAATGTAGTAGCTAAATGATCACTAGTATAAACATTGGATGGATCAGCAGGTAAAGCTGGAGCAGTGAAAATAGAAACATAAAACACCAAACTGGTTCTGAGATGTCTTGGGAAAAAAAAGTGATAAAACAAGTAGAGGAAAATGCTAGCGATCAGCTGATCTGAGGTTTTCGACTTGACTTTTGCTGCTACTAAAACAACATTAGTGTGGTGTTCTTTTCCAAAAACATTTTGCCTATAATGTGATTAAGGTAACCGGCAACTTTTTTTTTTTTTTTTTTAAGGAATACTGTCATTCCACATATGTTGCCCGGTGAATAAACATAACAAGGTACGATTTTTTTTTTCTTCTAAGAATGTAGCAGGTGTGTAGTTACAATGCTGATTTTACACCAATACCTTATACTCAAACCAAACATTCCCGCATCACTGACACTAGAAATGTTTTGATTTGAATGTGAAAAAGGTACGAATGTCAAAGCGTATATTTATTTATAAATTAGAGAAGAATTATTAAATATGTAGTTTTATTTTATACCTAGCCTTGTTAAATTACATTTAAAAGCAACTTTAAGATCAAAAGATTTATGCAGAATAGTCAAAAACATTGGAAATGCAGTTTCTATGCTACATTTGTTGGCTTTGAATAAAACACAAACTGAATTGACTGTACAATTACTAGAAGTTATGCAGAAATGATTCCTATCTTAATCTGTAGCTGCTGCTCAGGAAATGACAGGTGAGCTTTACTTTCTTTTTCCTATGCAAATGAGTTCAATGCCATATACTGGTCAGCTACATGTACTGATAATCTTATTTAAGGAATGCAAGAAGTACTGTACATGCTGTGAGAATCTCTCCAGGCTTCACTGGTGCTTCAAGGCAACGCGACCAAACCTACAGTAGTTCTGTTTTACAATAAAAACATGGTCTGAGTCCTTTCTACCAAGAGAAGGAAGGAACGAATGCTCATCAACAGAAATGCAAAAATTGGTCATGTGATCCACTGGCAGGCGAACGGAGTCCGATTTCATCAGGATTGTTACAGCAGGATTGTCACATTCTCTCTAGAACAGAACTACTATATAAGGTCCAATCTTGATCCAGGATTAGTGGATTTACATAATCACATTAATTTGTTTACATAATCACATAATACGGTCCCATAATCACATAATACGGTCCCATATAAGCATTGCACCAATATAGTTAAATGGTCTGTAATTGCTCTATTTTTTTTGCCATTATTTATGTGAAATAATAATTAAAAATCAAATAATACCAAAAATAATAAATGTTATACATTTGCATATTGAGGCTCCCATTTCAGTCGCCACAGTGGATCATTAGATCTGCATATTTAGGTTTTTAGTGAGAGATTTTACACCAGATGCCCTTACTGACGCAACCCTCTGCATTTAGCATGGGCTTGGACCCACTGACGTGCACATCCACATCTTCCTAGCGTATCTAATCCTGGTCTTCAGCGAGACAGTAGAGGACGCCCCCACTCTATTAATGGGCCACGCTATTAATCTTCCGGTTCATATTTTATGTTGTTCCATTTTATACGATGACATCATTTTTGTCATTGTATAAAATGCTTCGAATAATGATTAAGCAGCACTAGTACTGTCGGAGGATGAAAGTTGGCATTGAGTGTGAAGAAAGATATTTGGATTGGTTGAATCCCAGTTGATATTTCTGCCAGACCTGAACGTTTTGAGGTAGAATCTGCATGAGTAGATGTCTGTGGGTGATGTTGGTCAAACCTTCTGGAACAGCTGGTGGGATTACTTCAAAAGCAGATCTGAGCAGGAATTACAGGGTGGATCAAAGAAAAAGAAGCCCGCCTCCAGCGGTAGTATGAAAAGATGAACAAGCATGTGAACTGTTTCTGCAACAAAAAAGCTTATAAAAAAAAAAAACCCTGCTCACCAATAGAGCATGGCACCCGTATTGGAGGCTGGTATACACCTCTATTGTCTGATTGTGTATTTGCCTGGTGTTTATTTCCAATGTATGGACATTTGTGCGTCTCTGCTACCAAACACTTCCCAGGTACTTTCCCACAGCACAAACAGAAGGAGATGGAATCATAGAACTTCTAGAACCAAGGTCTGTCTTTGTCAGTATTGTTGATATTTGTGCTAAGAATACTAACACTACTTAGTTTAGTGCTAAAGGAAGTAATAAAGTCAGTTAATAAAGAGCTAACATGAAGGATGGTGATAACTAAAGACGACAAAACGTTCATATCAATTGCCATCCAGTTGCACATTCTTCTAGCTTCTTGCTATCTTTTATCTCGACAGGAATGTCATTGCTCCCGGCCTCCTGCGTTCTCTACAGCTGCAGGTATAAAAAGGGTTCTCACATGTCTTTGCCATTGTCAGATGTGCTGCTCGTCAGTAGGCGGGGTAGGCAACTGTTTGAGGCCAGTAGGGGGCCACCAAGGACTGACAATACTGCAGTTTTACAATGTAGTGGTGATGAATGCTGGTTGACGAGGACCACAACAAGTTTTTTTTCTTAAGGCCAGACCACAGTGTGATGTCTTCAGATGTCCCATATTTCATTAGTAGCGATATAATATTTCTACATGGTTTCCATGACACTCCAGTTCCTTCACCTCCTTCAGAGCCACAGGGGAACATTTCAGTTGGCAGCCACTGTTTACATACAACAACATCTCCTCTACTGTACTGTAGCTCTTCAGCCCGTAACGTTCCTCTGCACTCGCCTTGTGCTGCTCTATTTTTGCATCTCCAGGAAAAGTTCCACCAGCAAACAGCTCCAGAGTATGACTCTAGATTCTCTCAGGGCAAAGCAACCAACATTACATTCTGTCATTTTTTTTTTAATTGTCTGTTCATCACCTGCAGCGTGCACACACAGACACATTTAATTAAGATGGATTTCTTTTTTTTATTAACATAAAAATGAAATGTAGTTTAAAAAAAAAAAATTAAAAAAAGGTTGTCAACCCCACCTTGTTACGAAGTATAAAAATAATGCCTCACTAGACAATCATCAGATTGGTTCTACCACAGACTCATTATTAATACACAGCACTGAGATCATGTTTTGAGCCTCTGAATAAAAACATGTAAAATCTGTTAAAAAAAAAAATAAAAAAAAAACCCTTACCCTGAAAAATTTCACAACTAATTTTTTTTTTTTACTAAAATATAATTATAAACAAATCAATTGGCTATCAGGGCCATGTGTCCTCTTCTTGATCATCCTCTGGTAGAAAACAAACACGTGTCCTCGTAACAGTGCTGTTAAAATAAGGTGAGAAACTCTGACCCTGCTGTAGTGAAAACATTAAAACATTTCACTCAAACTTCGGCAAACGTACAATAGGATATATTTAAAGCATAAAATTACGAGATTATGAGTTCTGTCACGTACAATATTAAAAGTAAAATAACCGTTATGATTATGCACATTTATCAGTGACATTATTCACACTACTGTTACAAACCGGTACACACACGGTGCCTTGCATACTGTAAGTATTCATACACCATGAAGATTTCCAGATTTCATAAATAATCATTATTATTGGGATTTTATGTGATAGACCAACACAAAGTGGAAAATAATGAATTCCTTTTACAAATACAAATCTGAAAAGTGTGGTGTGCATTTGTATTCACCCCCTTTACTCTGATCCCCCTAACCAAAATCCAGTGGAAGCGATTGCCTTCAGAAGTCACGTAATTAGTAAATAGAGTCCCTCTGTGTGGAATTTAATGTTGTTGGTCTTTCGGTTTCACGCTGTATACTCTTCCTGACGCAACCCTCCCATTTTATCCGGGCACTGCATCCACTAGGTGGGATTTAATCTCAGTATAAATACAGCTGTTCTGTCAAGACCTCATCGGTTTGTTAGAGAACATTAGTAAACAAAGAGCATCATGAAGCCCAAGGAGCACACCAGAAAGGTCAGAGATAAAGTTGAGGAGACGTTTAAAGCAGGGTTTAAATTTGCCAAGCTTTGAACATCTCCCAGAACACTGTTCAATACTTTATCTGAAATAATAAAAAAAAAATGGAAAGAAACTGGGACGACTGCAAAACCTACAGTACCAAGATATGGCCGTCCACCTACAGTACACTGAGCAGCCAGAGCATTAATCAGAGAAGCATCCAGGAGGCCCATGGTACTGTAACTCTGGAGGAGCTGCAGAGATCCACAGCTCAGGTGGGAGAATCTGTACACAGGACAACTATTAGTCGTTCACTCCACAAATCTGGCCTTTATGGAACAATGGCAAGAAGAAACTTTTTTTTTTTCTTGTTTGCAGTTCTAGATGGCTTGTTGCAAATGGGATGATGTATGGCTTTTTATTTCTAAACTGACATCTTTAGAGAATTATAATACAGTACTACACATTGCTGCCATAACCCAATTCAATTTTTAAAAAGGGGCATAGGGGCCTCCGAGTGGCGCAGTGGTTAAAGCGCTCGCCCTATCATCCGGAGATCGCTAGTTCGAATCCTGGGTGGTGCTGTAACCAGAGGTCTAGAGAGAGCTGATTGGCCGAGCTCTCTCAGAGGGGAGGGATGAGAGGTACTTAGTGCTCCCGCATTAATCACGGCTCTACAGCCAGTCAGGGGCGTCTGTGAGCTCGCGCAACGGAGGGAGCGGATAGCGCTGTCCTCCGAGTGTGTGACTCCGCCCCCAACGGTGCGCGAGCGAGCAAAAGGAGGAAACACGTGATAGTCTTCGGCCCTCCCGGCTGAGTGGTAGTAGTAGCCTTAATGTGGGAGCGCCCCCTAGTGACGGGGAGGAATTGGACACGACTAAATTAGGGAGAAAATCGGGGAAAAATGCAAAAAAATAATAATAAAAAAAAAGGGGCATAGGGTATACAGTTTTTGGGCCCTCATAGCTTTTCTTGGAAAGTGATTTTATGAAACATGTCATAATAACACAACTGACCACACAATTGTGATAATAAAACCACTATAATCTCTATATTGCTGCTAAACAAACAGGAATGGAAATGTGTTGTTCTGCTACTCCTGATCCGATCCAGACTCCAGTTCCATCACTAAACAGCGCTGTTTCTCTCGGAGGATTTTATAGAATTCTAACTTCACTTTTCCTGTGTTCAGACACGTGTACAGCTCTCTCATTCGCTCTTGCGGTGTTGCCGCTGCCTGAATGTTGCTGTACATTTCGTCAGTGATCATTGTGCTGGCTTTCAGACCGTCTGCGATCTCCAGCACTGAACCAACTCTCTGAATGAGCTTATCTCTGTGTTTGTCCACAAAGTCAGGACCTGAAATGAAAATCAATAATCAAGTGACTGTAAGCGTTAAACTGTCTTGTGCTTAACGAGGACAGAAACACAGCGGGATTATGGGACAAAACATATGAAGCTTTAAATATTTGTACAACATTAGTGTTTCCTAGAAATGTTTAATAACCAAAATATTTGCTCGTGTCCACTAAAGACACTAAAGGGTCAGGGTTAAGGCATCGGACTACGGTTCGGAAGGTCCCAGGTTCAAGACCCACTGCCACCAAGTTGTCCCTGTTGGGCCCTTGAGCAAGGCCCTTAACCCCAACTGCTCAGATAATAAGATAAAAAATGTAAGTTGCTCTGGATAAGGGCGTCTGCCAAATGCCTAGATGTAGATGTAAAGACGTAGCACTGAGTAAAAGTGTGTGTATGTGTGTGTGTGCCTGTTTCAGCAGACAAATTGGAAGAAAAGTTTACCCAGCCATACCGGTTAGATCCTGTTTGGTTGATGCTGCCTCTGTACCTGATGTGACAACACACACACACACACACACACATACACATGCACACAACCTGAGACACAGATTTAGATGAGTCTTTTAAATTAACAAACAAAAATCATGTGTTTCTGGAGAGTAATTAGAAATGGAACAAATTGACCTTTTCCATAATGTGTGTGTGGACATTTAAAGGTCCAGTATTTTGCCATGTCCTCTCAATACCCCTAATCTAAGGTTTTGTCTATAGCTGCTTTTCCCAAAACACACAGTTTCAGTGTCTATGTAAATGAACTCCTGCCAAGCCAAATGAGTTCCTGCTGAGCAACAAGCCAGGAAAAGATCTGTTCTTATATGAGGTCACATTAGGTCGAATATATCGGAGGTTGAATATAATACAAGCCCCATCAATACAAGAATGGAAAAAACAGTAAATCAGTAAATGTTTTTTCCTCTGAATGCCTGAACATGATAAAGTGAATGTTGCTTAGAAGGTCCCCGTTAAACAAAAAAAATGGTGAGTATAAATCCTATATTAGCATATTGGCTACACATTTTAGGTCCCAAATGTTTTGTTTTTTCCCAAAAAAGTACCGCAAGTTCCACAACAAAAGCAGCAACACCAGTCCGAGAGAGATAAACATGCAACAACATCCTCGGCTTGTCATCTTTTACCGTGAAACCTTTAATGTTTAGAGTAAAACATGGTATTGGTGCTAAAAAGTGTCTCATCAAGGTGGAGAAGAGATTTACCCATTTATTTTTTTAACATAAAAAATGCAACATTAAAATAGGGTTTATTTTAAAACAGTTTTCTGATAAAAAAAAAATAATTTTAAACATTTTTGCGCTTTATATCTCCTGATCCAAGCTTTGTTTTTATAAATATGCATACACATTTATATTTTAAAAGAAACACATTTGCTATATAAAATTTCCATGGTTACTTTGCTTTTTAAACTTTTACCAAAATACAGCAAGATTACATAAAAAAAAAAAATAAAGCACTAATAATGTGTTTTGACCGCTTATTTTCTAAAAGATATAAGTAAATAAATAAATAAATACAATTTTACACAAACACACACATACACAGTGTATATACAGTAATATATACACACACACAGTATATACACACACACACACATATATATACACACACACATACTGTAGTTACCTGCAAGCAAGACCTGACGAGGCCGCCACACCTCCTGGCCCTTTTCATCCATAAGACTTAATGTAACTTCATCAACCTTGGTTTTAAAGAGCACCTCAAATGTAGGATGATAGTTGGGGCCAAAATCATATTCAAACGTGTCATCCTAAAAAAAAAAAAAAACAAGTGATGGAGAGATCATTCCAGATTATTCCTAAAGTCAGGCATTTCTCTAAAAATTAGTATGATGAAGGCTATGAATTTAATGAATGACATGAGCAGCTTCACGTCACCTCTGGCTGGGGCACATATTCACGAGCAGGAGTTGTACAGCATGGTCTGTACGTTTTACCCGGAGTCAGCTGACATTTGGAGCTGGTCTCAATATACTGGTTACAGTCATGTTGCTTTTGCACCTTCAAGGGAATAAAAAATGAAACATGGTGGCCCGTAAGGATTTCATAGTTTTGGACTAAAACACAATGAATATGTTAAAGATAATAGTAAACCTACTCTACATGTTCTAGCAGATTACCTCTTTAACTGGCACATTCCCTGGCAATAGGTGGATGTGCAGTTTATCCCTCATGCGATGTCGAGTCAATGGTTTATAGAAAAGTAAAACTTGGGCTCTGGTGGGATACGCCTGGAACAGCAGCGCTTTCAAGAGACCAAAGAGGGAGAGACCGTCAACTTGTATAATCGCATGCGTGTCTGTTACTTCCAGCGGCTGAATGATCTCCACATTTCTGTCAGTCAAATGCGCCACAGTCAGTTTAACCACATCTGTACCTGTAACGTTGTCAGACAGGAAAATATCACACATTACATTGAACATACAAGTCATATTTAGATGTGTATGTCAGTACAACCCATGGAAACTGCATGTATAAATTGTACAACATGGTGTCTAGACCAATAGGAAATATAATTACACTCAGGTCTGCCATTTGGCCTCCATACACCACCACATTGAATTTGAAATTAAACACACAAAATATGAACAAGGTCAAGACTTTCAGCTTTAGTTCAAGGGGTTTGACAAAATTGTGGCATCAACCGGTCAGAAATTACAGCCATTTTCATATGCACACTCCCGATTTTTGGTGGCTCATAAATAATGGAACAAGTGGCTGACAAGCAATAACATGGCCAGGTGCGTCGTGTTCCTTGTTTCTCTTTGACTAATCGAGCAGATAAATGACCAGGGAGGTGGTTCTGAGTGTTACGTTTTCATTTCGTAGCTGTTCGCTCAATCTTTTCAACAAGAGGTGTCTATGCAAGGGAAGGAGCAAGAAAAACCTCATAAACCCATCAGAGAGATAGCAAAAACATAAAAAAAAAGAATGACAACAGTTTGCAGTTTGGAACATTTCCAAAAAGAATGGCAAACTGGCCAGCTGAGCAAAAGAAAAAGACATGGAAGATAAATAAAGTGGAATAAAGCAAAATTCTGGTCATGAACCCTTTCACAACATCTAGCCAAGAACACTTTTGGGAAGGTAGGCGTGTCGTATGAAATTTTTGCCAGATCCTTTGGACTGATGAAAATAAAATGAACTTGTATCAGAACAATGGAAAGAAAAAATATGGGAAAATAAAGGAACCGGGAAAAGAAAAACACCAATACAGTATAAGCATCCAGGTCTTCCTCATCAATGCCCTTCCACATGTCAACTTTTATTTAGTGACAATGGCATAAACGGATCTACATCTAGGCATTTGGCAGACGCCCTTATCCAGAGCGACTTACATTTTCATCTCATTATACATCTGAGCAGTTGGGGTTAAGGGCCTTGCTCAAGAGCCCAACAGGGACAACTTGGTGGTAGTGGGACTTGAACCTGGGACCTTCCGAACCGTAGTCCAATGCCTTAACCACTGAGCTACCCCCTGACATCAAAACATGTCTTGAGGTCACTTACTCTCATCACAGCAAACGTTGTGATCCCAGGGATTATTTTGATGACATTTGCATTGGTTGTCCTGCCATGAAGTTCAGGAGGTTCTGAGCTCCAACAGATGTTACCACTTTTGGATTTGAATGTTTCAGCAGGAGTCTGAGCAGCTTCAGCACCGTTGACCTCCTCATCAGATGTACTGTAACTTCTGGCTGATACTCTACATATACCCCATCTTCCTCCTCAGAATCCGGCTCATTCATATCTCTAAGATGCTCGGTGTCCAAGATATGATCCAGAGTCACCTGGCTTCTTGTAAATCTTCTTTTCACATGCCGCAAACTGGAGATGTGTACTCTGCAAGTCACCAACTCTAAACTAAATTGGTCTTATGCACACCTTACATGACTACACATGTCTGCATTTGTTTGAAGCCCCTAATTAAAGTTCACAGGGTTGGGAGAGGAGCTGGCTATCAGTGGGCTGTTGGCTGACAGTGTTAGTGAGCTGACTGTTTAATGGTTACAATTTTGGCAATTTACACTGACACACACAAAATTATTCAGTTGCTATGGGAGAATTTTTTTTCTCTCATGTTGGTTGTCAGAAACGTGGGTGAGGAATTATTTGAAAAGATGAAAACCTGAACATGAGTGGGTTAGAAAGGATGTAATACATTTTCCCACCCGTTTCCAGTCTTTGAGTCCTGATCAGCTAGGGAAATGCACTTCTGCGAAGGGGAATTCATTTCATCCTACAGACACTGAAACAGTAGGACACACTAGGACAGGGACTGGTTGAAAATCCTGGTGAGGACTCTAGCCAGCTGGTGTCTCTGGGCGGTGCAGACCATCAGGTCCAGCAGCCTTTCTAGTGTTTACGGTCCGCAGGGTATGCCTCACCTCCCACTCTTCAACTGTGAGGTTGATGCCACTGTTGGCCCCTTGGAGGAGTGTAGCTGCATCTGGTTGCTCCACCTCAAAGTGGGCTAAAAAGTAGTTCAACTCCTCTGCTAGCAAGGCATGACCTTCAGCAGTGCCAGCATCTGTAATTGGCAAGATGCTGGACTCCCTGCCACACCTGTCTGCTGTTGTTACTGTCCAGATAATCTTTGATTCTCCTCCTTTAGCCCAACTTGGCCTCTCTGATGCCTCTCTTAAGGTTGGCTCAGGCTGAACTGTAGAGATCTAGTCACCAGATTTGTTCCTCTCCTTAAGGAGCTACTGGTCCTCCCTGTTCATCCAGGGCTTTTGGTTGGGCTAAACCCAGATGCGTTTGTCCACAGTGACAGGGTCTATGCAGTTCTGTAACACTGAACATTGTCTGTGAACACTACCAGGTCTGGCTCTTCAAAGACGTCCCAGTTGGTCCTGACAAAAAAACATTCCTGTAGCTGCTGAGAGGCACCAGCAGGCCATGTTTTTACAGTCTTTGTGATTGTATAAGCAGTTTTCCTGAGCGGGGGCATATGCAGGGACTTAAAGTAAAGACATGTGGTCAGTCTGGCCCAGGTCCGGTAGTGATCTGGCCCTGTAGCCTAGATTGATGATCGAGTAGACCTTATCCAGTGTGTTTGCTCCCCTAGTAGCACATTTTACATGCTGCTGACATTTGGGGAGCACTGAGACTTTAGGTCTGCCTGATTAAAGTCCCCTGCTACAGTAGGATGTGCACAGCATCAGGTTACATGCTCCGCTGACTGCTAATGCTACTTTATAAGTGTCAGATAGCCGAGCTAGCGTTAGCATCTGGTGGAATGTAAACACCAGTTATCACGACCAGAGTAAACACTCTCGGTAGGTTGACGGGTCTGCATTTAACAGTCACATACTCCAGGTCTGGGGAGCAGTGGCTGTCTACATTCACCGTGTTAGTACACCAGCTGTTACTGACACAAACACAGAATTTCTCATCATGTCCACCGGAGAAACTCGGCTCTGATACTCCGTTTGGAACAAACTCCCATCTTGGCTGTAGATGTTCTTCCCCCCAACAGGATGTACACAGGACGAGAAAAACAACACATGCACCCGACAAACCAAGCGCTGACTGGAAGAGCACCGAGCTGCTGCAACGATGTGCGCCGCCACCTTACTGTATGTTCTTAACATATCGACACCACAACCTTCTACTTTAAATGTTAGTGAAAGGTCAACTTACGGGTCTCACAGTGTGGAAGGTGCAGGTGCCGGATTAAACCTTTAAGGCATTCGATACTGTACAGAGGTCCTGCAGGTTCTCTTGTTACTAATCCATCCACAACGCTGTGATCCCAGGACACTATACTGTACAACACCTCCCCTTTACCCTCCATCTCAAACACAAGGTTAGTCAATTTGCACCTAAACTGGCCAGCATGAGGACAGAGAAACCTGTTGGGGGAGGAGAAAGGAAAGAACAGTCAAGAAGCATGTTTTTTTTTCTGTTTTATTGCCTGGGTGGACAAATCATGAATTCATTAGCTAGCTCATCAAAATAGTGAGATCTTCACTACGTCTTTTCTTTGCCTGACTAATGCGCTAACTGTTTGGTAGCTAATATGAGAAGTTAGATTGTTTTGAAGTACCAATACGATCTTCTATTTGCTAACGGTAGTTGCTCCATTTCAGGTCTGTATAGCACCATGTGCATGTGGTATAGGGTTCCGCTCTCGCTCTCCTGTAAAGCTAAGGCCCATGATGACAACTTTGTAACTTTGGGTTTGTACTTGGTAATAGCCGGTTGGGAGAACACCTGCTCAACGGCTCTAAATGAAAACCTGTGCTTGATTCCCGAGTTACTGATTTGTTCACTTCCTTACTTTACCAAGCAGCCATGTTACCTGTATTCTCCTTTATTCCTGGCCTCTGCAAACATTTCAACCAGCTCTGGAGTAAATAATTCTGGACTGGAGTCTTCTGTGGGCTGTTAAACAAAAGAGAGACCAGACGCACACAGTTTCATTGATTTAGCACAAATGCGTAAAAAATAACTCACTAGTCAAACCATCGAGCACACAAAGTACTGACACATAAACGTGTTTTCTTAAAATCTTTTAATTAGACATAGATTTCTGTATCCCTGCTGTTTATTTAAATCCTGCAGGTGTGTAGAATATTACCCATCCTTCCTTCCTTCCTTCCTTCATTCATTCATTATTTCCACCCTTTATTCCTTTTTTACTTCCCTGATCCATCCTTTATTTTGTTCCTTCCTCCCTTCATTCTCATGCACAATTAAGCACAGTCAGTACACGTCCTGACCTGTTTTTGAGAAACGAGAGAACCTTGGAGACCCCGCAGGATATCCTCATGGACAGGGGCAGAACAGGTGAAATCCTGTAACTCGGGCCCTGGATTGCACCGCTGATCCTTGGGCTGCACTGGAACACGTTTATATATTGCATTATGCATTAAATAGTTTTCATTTTCAAAGAAAGACAGTTTATTTCTATGTTATGATTAAAACTCTCACTTCGGTCAAAGGATCAGGAAGACAAGATACTAATTCACCATTTTTATCCTCTATTAGCCGTAGCCTAATAACTAACAGTCAGCTTGCCTTGTAGCTCATCCGAAAGCTGCATCAGTAAAGAAGCCAAGTTAACAAACTTTTCCTCTTGATACATGGATTTACCTGCTGCATCTGTTGTGGGTGAAACTGTCTCTGGACCTAATGTGAAAAGAAAACGAGATCTGCCTAAAAACATTCATTACAATAGGCAATGATCATTCAAACGGGGCGACGCTATCGTTTCCACAAAACATCCAAAATCATTCATCTTAAAATAACAGCAATAACGTACAGTAAATACGTCTTTCCCATCATACAGTATGTCTGTTCCCCACTGGGGGTCACCACAACTTAGCATAACTGTTGCTACACAACATTAACTACCGCCACCGGTTAATTCAGGGGTCTCAAACTCAGTTCCTGGGGGGCCGCAGCCCTACAGAGTTTTGTTCCAACCATAATTAAAAACACCTGATCCAACTAAACAGGTCATTAAGGCTTATTTGAAAACTACATGGTATGCATGTTGGAGCAGAGAACTGAGTTTGAGACCCCTGGGTTAATTCTGTTCACTTCGCCTTTTAATCTTGTATATTTGGAAAGACTCTTTCATTATCAAAAGATAAATATTTATACTGTTGATTTTTAATGAATGGCTTTTTTTTTTCTTGAGGAGATTTACAGAGGTTCAACACCATCATACCTGGTCTTTAACTCGATGTTCTTGTTTGGCGGTAGTCAAAGCATAGCCACATTTTTGACTCGGCACATGTTTATGCAGGCTTGCGACGGGCGCTAATGCTAGGTTGGGGCATTGGGAATTGATCCCAGGCCTACTACACTACATGGCAGATGAGAAGCCGACCACTGAGCCGCCAATGCTCCTTTTCGAACCCCATTCTAATAATTTCAGTCATTCTTTATTGTTTTATTTGCTTGAAGTGGGCCAATAAATTAACCCTTCTGAAACAGAGGAATCTTTTCCACGACCATTCTGATGGTTGATTAAAAAATGAGAAGCTACTCATCACGGCCCAAACACCGGCAGGTCGCCACTGTTGACATACAAAGTCAAAAGGGTGTTTTAGGACCTCAGCATGAACAGTCAACCTACCCGCATGTTTATCAGAAGTGGGTGGAAACCGGAAGACCCTGAGGAAATCCAGACGGACACGGGGGAAATGTGTGAAACTCCAGACCGGCAGCAACTCCAGCTCAGAACTGAACCAGAAAACCCGGAGGGATCTGAAAAGAAAACTGCAGACGTTTATGAATTTTACACCTTTCGTCCTTCTCTCCTTCGATTTTTCTTCCGCTTCTGTTAAGATCGTCATGTTGATTCCCAGATGACGTCCTCGGTTTCCTGCTCCCACCGTCTCCATGTTCTCCTGATGCTTCAGATCCCGAGCATCTTCAACCAACTCGTTCTTCTTGTTAGGTTCATCTTTAGGGAAAAAGTGCAAGCGTCTTACTAGTCATAATAAATATTTTAAAGAAATATCTTTAGCACTATGGATTGCTATTTAAAAGAGTTTCAAAATCCAAAAATTTAATCCTATTAAATGCAAAAGCAAAACTTACCAGATTTACATTTGACATCACTGGGGGCCATCATTTTTTTTTTTTTTTTTTTACACTGTTTCTTCAACAAAATGAAAAATAAGTAAATGAATGAATAAATAAATGTATGCCATCTTGACAAGATTTGAATCTGTAAATGACAATTCCAGCCACAAAAGAAAAAGATTTATTGTGAAGCACCGTAAACAATTACATTTTGTATGAAATAAATAATAATTAAAAAAAAAAAAAATCCCAACACACACACACACACACAAAACCCAAATTCCAGAAAAGTTGGGATGTTTTTTTTTTATAAAATGAAAAATAAAAGAATTTCAAATCACATGAGCCAATATTTTATTCACAATAGAACATAGAGAACATAAATATTTTAAACGAGACATTTTACACTTTAATCCACGAAATGTGTGCTAAAGGTCTCAAAAAAAGTTGGGACGGGGCCAACAAGGGGCTGAACAAGTCTGTAACATGATTAGCTATAAGAGAGATGTCTCAATGAGGAGGAGTCTCTCAGAAGTAATGATTATATATATATATATAAAATAAAAGCCATTTAAAATGCTATAGTGCATCTCTGTCGCCTCCCTGTGGTGTTAAGGAGTATAACATGTACATCCTAATTTAGAGGGTCGAAGCAGCGCGCAGACTCACAGCCTTGTTAAAACACTTCCTGCTTTGACAATCTGCTCCACGCAAAAATAACAATAAACAATAAATAAATAAAAAGTCATACATTCACGATAAACACGGGGGATGAGTTCCAGAACTACAGAACCGTTCTCCACGGCTTATATATAAAGAACATGTTGAAATAATTCCCACCTGGAGTGATTAGTGCAGCTGAAGGCGTCGCGTCCCGACGGGATTCAAACGGATTACAATCAGCAGGGCGGGAAAACGCCGACTCGGACACCACACACTCCATCCTGTACACTGAAGCTGCGCTCTGATCCACAGGCACAGGCGCGCGTGCGCGCGTGCGTGTGTGTGTGTGTGTGGTGGTCAGTCTGAAACTTTTAAAACCCGACTCTGTTCCACTCTGTAACCTTATCACAGTCACGTGACCGCTGACGTGCACGAGGTGATTATATTATGCCTTGAAGATTTTAACAGACAATTTATTGAAAAAAATGTTTATAAACATCATAATTCCAAAATCAAATATGAACATCAAATAAATGGTGTGTCGCATTATGTCATGTTCATATATATATATATATATATA
>QMIH01000964.1:27636-45136 GCA_003987875.1 Clarias batrachus
TATATATATATATAGTGTGTGTGTGTGTGTGTGTGTGGATATTTTGCATCTCAGTAAATGAGCAGAGGTGGAATTACATTTACTCATGTTACTGTAATTGAATAGTTTTTTTGTGTACTTGTGCTTTTTAAAGTACTTTTTTTACAAATCTGTCATTTTACTTTTTCCTTAAGCAGGTTATGTTTGAAGTAGTGTACTTTGCTAAATTTTAAATCATATTCGTTATTGAATAAAAAATAAATAAATAAATGAAAATGAAAAATAATAATAAAAAAATTGATTGATTGATGGAGAACAAACGCATTAACCTCACAGGAACGATGGCGACGGACAAAACAGATCCAGTGATGCGACCCAGCTGAAAGCGAAATGCCATCAGATTCTTATAAAGAAAACTCCTGGCTGTATTTAAGCGACCACTTTGATTTTCAAGCACAAGAAAGGCAACAGCTTTATTATGCAAAAGTGTTCATTTAATTAAAAACAACCAGTTTGAGATTTATATCCGCTTGTTCTTTTTTAATCTACACTAGAATCCCCCATCCCACCCCCGCTGTTAAACAAAGTAACGTTTACTTTGGGTAAATTGTTAATGAACTGATTACTTTTTCTTGAGTAGATTATTATAATGGTAACTTTACTTGTACTTCAGTAAAATTTCACTGAACTAACAGTACTTTTACTTGAGTACAAAATATTATTACTCGTTCCACCTCTGTAAATTAGAACATCATCACAAAGTTCTCCCAGTTGCATGTGCACTTTGTTTTTCCTTCCATTTAACTCCTTATTAATGTGCTAACGTGGATGCAGCACTCAGACAGCCTACTGAACCGCCCTGAGAGACTCGGTTTAAAGGCTCAGGAAACCTTTGCAGGGGTTTTGAGTTAATTCGCTGATTAGAGTCAACTTTTTCCACAATATTCTGAAAAGAGTGAAAAGAAATCAACACTTGAAATTTGTCAGTCTGTGTGTAATCAATCTTTGAGTGACACTTTTTGAATTGAATTACTGAAAAACAAAGTTTTTGATGATATTCTAATTTATTGAAATGCATATCTATCTATCTATATAGAGAGAAATGACTATTTTCAGCCCCTTTACATGTACTGTATACTGTATATTACACTGAGTTCATGTTGCAAACCCAATATATAGTTTTTATTAATAAAAAGAAAACTAGACTTATAATTTGTCCGAGTCCCAAATTAACTGGCTGGATGAAATAATTGTGTGTGGTTTTTTTTGTTGTTGTTGTTTCTTTTTACTTGTATTTTTTTCAGTCACACACCATTCTGATTAACATCTCAATATCCAAACCTCAGCTTCCCAAACCCGGTCCTGCAGTCCACATTTAGTGATTTTAGTTCAACCGAGTCTGTTTGAGCAACAGGGTGAAAACAGAGAATCACACTTATAAGGAAGGGGGGGTGGGGGGGGGGTGTCCAGACCCAGGGTTTGGATTCTGTGACGTACTGTATATGTGAGAAAAGAAGAATGCTGCCCTCTAGTGGTAACTGTATTCCATGTTCATTCCATGGAGCGGAAACTTGCATGTCCTGGACGTGAGAGCAGACAGGCCGATTGCGCTGCCTAGACAAACCCCTGGTCTGATTAATGGGCTGCGATGGTGCTGCTAGAGTGTTACAGCAAAACTTCAGCACACGCGCACACACCTTGCCCCAACCTTAGCATATTCGCTCTCAGAATCCAGTCGTGAGCCCTGTGATGTCATTAACGTATAAAATATATACTGCATGTAAATCAATTCTAGCTAGACGGCGGCTCTGTTTATAAATCTCAACATGCTTCCCAGTTTTACTAGTAACTTACAATCACATCGTTTAAACAAATAGCGAACAGCGCAACCTAAATCCTAGAGCTGGTTGGAAAAAGTTTAGCTTAGCATATGCAAATGATCCTAAATTGGTATGGGCGGAGCTAAATGCTCCACCCCTCCTGAACGGCATGAGCCGAAAGATAAGGATGAAGAATAAAGCAAATCTTTCCAACCTTGCTGCTGCTTAAACATTTATTCCTGGTGTCACCTGCTTGATTTAACTCTTCAGGTTGCAGTTCTGTTCCTCAAAAAAAAAAAATCAGTTTTAACATCAGTTAACCCAGTTTGCGCTAATATTAAATGATGTTCTTTTAAATCCCTTTCATATACAATATCTTCCCTTATTTATTTTTTTGTCTTGTTGAATCCTAATCTTTCCTACTTCTAATGAATGGAGCATTTGAAATCTATTAAAAACAGGAAAATATTCAGAATTTATGACCAAAAAAAAAAAAAAGGACAAAATTTCCATTTCAGAAAGGCTTCATGTTTTCAAAGAAAAGTCATTTACAATCTACACACAACGAGTCACGGTAACCTTACACAACCTCATGGATCGATCGGACGCACCGAGACGAGTCCGGGAACCGGGGAAGCGGAGAACAGGAGCGCGGGACAGATCAGGAGCCGACTGCGCCGAAGTGAGAACGTTAGCAGTTTACGTCTAGGTTAGTTGCAGTTTAGTCTTAATGTCACAGAGATAACAAGGAAACTTGAGTACAGAGCATGAACATGAGGATGAGGATGAGGATGGGCAACGTTCCCCGACACGGGCTACACAAAATGCAATTCGGTCTTACTCTCCACAAAATCAGGCCGAAATAAAAACGCAAAAGGAAAAAAAACAAAAAAACAAAGTGCTTTATATTACTAAGTGACCGAAAAAAAAACAAGGAAGGCCCGTGTGTCTGTTTGCGAGCGCATGTGTGTGCGTTTTTTTTTTTTTTTTTTTAATGTCCCATTTTTCGGGCGGGGCTCTTCAGGGATGGAGTTCAAGGTTCAGATGGTTACATGTTAAAGTTCACAGTCTCAGAGCGATCAAACCTTCCGGAGCTCCGCAATCGTCCGATCAAATCTCGTTAAAAAGAGCACAGATCCACAGGAACCGATAAAAGCGAAAGACTTCATATCACAGAGAGAAGAAAACCAAAATCAAAGCTTTCATACATGACATCTTTTTTTTTTTTTTTTTTTTCTTTTCTTTTTTTTTCTTTTCTTTTCTTCAAATCCATGCTGTCTTTTAACAAGGGATCAGGTAGATTAAATCAACACTGGGAAAAAAAAAAAAAAAGTCTGTCTTTGCGAGTAAGCATGCAGCAATAGTAATTCTATGTATCTCACTCTTCTTCTTCTTTTTTTTTCTTTTTTTTTTTTTTTTTTAAATCAGCACTCTTTCAAAGTGTCTGTTTAACTTCATCATCAAAAAGCGTCCGTGATAAGTGCTTTCCATTTGTAGTGCGTCTCCCTACGGTGTTCTTCCTTCATTGGTGGCTGTGTGTGTGTTGGGGGGGAGGAGGGTTGGTACAGGGGGAATGCAGCTACAGTCTGAGATCAGGAAAGAAGGAAAGGATGAAGCGAGAATTCATTATTATTTTGTGTGTGTGTTTTTTTTTTCTTTTTAAAAGGAGAGAAAAGACAAGAACAGAGAAAACTGCACAATCAGAAGTCAGCTAAACTTGGATTACGATTAAGATCCTATTATTATTATAATTTTTTTGTTTGTTTTTTTTTTTACAGTGATGGTCCACACTGAGACAGGACGAGTGTGTGTGTGTGTGTGTGTGTGTGTGTGTGTGCGCGTCCTCAGCACGCTACAGTTTGGAAACGTGTGCAAAAATGAAAATGGAAAATACAGAAATCATTCACAAACTCCCAGACGGCGTAGAATCCAGTCGCTACATGCAAAAGTTAAATATGCACACGTCATTGCGCGCGCGCGTGTGTGTGTGTGTGTGTGTGTGATGGTGTTTACATACTAAGTGTTTGTGTAAAGACAGTGTGCAGCATATGTACTGTACGCGTGAGCTGATATGAGCGATCGTATCTAGCGTGGGGCGTTGCCCTGTCTCACAGTGTGTGCGTCTCTGAGGGGATGGTGAGAGGGCTCTGAGGAGGAGAGCTGGGAGGCGAGTGCATCGCCGGGCTGTAGTGCGGAGGCGGAGGGGTGCACGAGGGGGCGGCGCTGGGCGAAGGGGGCAGCACGGAGGGCACCAGGGTGCCGTAGAGGCCTGTGGGGGATTCGACGGGCGCTTGGTTGTAGAAGAAAAAGGCGCACTGGTGGATGAAGGTCTCGATGATGGTCTGGTAGGTGCGTGTGGCTGTGAGAGCGTCCATGGTGGTGAAGTCGGGACGCATGAGTGTGGGCCAGAAGCAGATGGACAGGTTCTCGCTGGTCATCAGGTTGACTCTGTTCCACTGGCTCACCCTGGAAGAAACACATCGATCATGGGCAAACAAATTCCTACGGCCAAAGAAACAATCGTTTAAACGTGCAGTACTTTATTCAGGGGCGTTCAAGTCAAAGCGAGACTTCACGGGATTGTGCAGAAGAACCTCCCTTTATGTCTCTATATAATCCCCTGCTACACTTTCCCCAGTGGTTCACCAGTGCTTGGATACCATCAAGGCAGAAAGTGTCCTTAGTACGCCGGAGCCGTGATCAGACCGTCTGCTTCATGCCTGAAACGTTGGCCTCCCAGGAACGCCTTTAATGGCCCAATCATGTGGAAATGGCTGTATGGGGGGGATGTGGCAATAACTCCAAGTTCCAAGTGGTGTTGGCGAACGATTGTGTGTACAGTTCCCACAGATGCGTCTTGCGCCTCTTCCGCAAGTGGGTGCCAAGTTATCCGTCGATTTTCAAATAATGAAACTTTAAAATCAATTGCCAATTGTTCTGGATAAAAGTTCTGGATCTCATCATGTTTTTTTTTTAACGCTCTAACATGCAGAAGGTAACGCTTAGCACTTATAGTCGTGCGATGGCGCAGTGATAACCTCCTGAAACATTAATGATATTCATCCCAGTGTTTCACTAGTGCTTGGACACCATCAAGATAGAAAGTTTTCTCTGTACAACAGGGCCATGATCGGACTGCCGGTCTGATTCGCGTGTGAAACGCGGGCCTCCCAGGAACTCCTTTAATGGCCCAAACATGTGGAAATGTCAGGAGTGAGGTCAGGGGGGTGTGGCAATAACTCCCAACCAAATTCCTGTAACATGCACGTGGTGTTGGTGAACGATTGTGTGTACAGTTCACACAGACATGCTGGCGACACGTTTTCTGTCGATTTTCAAGGATCGGGAGAATGGGTTATGCTCGGCTAGGATCGTCAGTCATACGGTCTTCTTTAAAACGTCTGCACCGTTCAAATGTTTCACAGTCTCATCAACCTACAGTGCTTGAAGTCTTCAATAAATTTCGATCGCTTTTATGCCCTCATCCACCAGAAATTTCATCAAAAGTCCTGGTTTGACTTGAACACCCCTCATAGGTTTCCTTGGGACTTGCAAACCTATAACAAAACTGCTTATTATATCACGTTTCCATCAGAGTCATGAGAGTCATACACGTCTGTGTAAATCTTCTCTTAGGCAACGAGTGGAAAAATTGCAACATTACGACGTGACAACTCGAAGAAACTGACTTGTTCAGGTGGCTCATGACGTGTTTGAAAACCTCGTAGTTCTCACGCGGAAATCTCCTCAGCACATCCTTCATGGTCTGCAGTCGCTGCTCTCGGTCATTTATCTCTGAGCCAAGACAAAGACAAGAAAACACAAAGTGCACAATCAGTGCAAGTGGTTTAACGACAAGACTACGGTGAATCACTTCTAATCTTCTCATCTCCCCATTATTGATTATTCAGGTTTGGGATTTTCACACCTTTGTAAGTTAACATTCAGGAGAAATCTTTGTGATACACACGTTTTTAAAGGACCACCAGAACAAACATGATGGTCCTTTAAAAACGTGTTGCCATTGGGTTTAATTGTATTTTAGTTGAGAACCTTCCCGGTGGTTAAGCATTGGTGTAGGATTGGTGGCTCAGTGGTACGTGTTTCGCCTACCATGCGGAAGGCCCGGGTTCGATTCCCAGCCAATGCCCGAACCCCTACCACTGGATCAAATGCCGGTGCCAAGCCCGGATAAAATGGGAGTGCTGCGCCAGGAAAAACCTGCGCGTAAAACCTGTGCCCAGTTGTTGTGTTAGCAGACCAGTTGGTCTGCTGAGCTTACTTTAGTAATGCGATGGTAACCAATCCCTGTGAAGTGTGGAACCATTTTACTCTTAACCTGGTGAACATCTGCTAAGCTGACCCTTGCCTGGCATGGGAGCAGATCAGTCATGCTCTCTAAACGATGACGAATCAACTCGTTAAGTTAGTTAGTTAGGCAATAATTATATTAAAAGCCACGTGACTTCATGTTCATTTCCAATTTTTTTTTTTTTTTTTTTGATTTTTTCCCCAATTATTCGTGTCCAATTCCTCCCCGTCACTAGGGGGCGCTCCCACATTAAGGCTACTACTACCACTCAGCCGGGAGGGCCGAAGACTATCACATGTTTCCTCCAAACCACGTGATGCTAGCCGACCGCATCTTTTCGAACTGCTCGCTCGCGCACCGTTGGGGGCGGAGTCACACACTCGGAGGACAGCGCTCACAGACGCCCCTGATTGGCTGTAGAGCCGTGATTAATGCGGGAGCACTATGCACCTCTCATCCCTCCCCTCTGAGAGAGCTCGGCCAATCAGCTCTCTCTAGACCTCCGGCTGCGAGAGGTTACAGCACCACCCGGGATTCGAACTAGCGATCTCCGGATGATAGGGCGAGCGCTTTAACCACTGCGCCACTCGGAGGTTCATTTCCATTTTTAAATAATATTCCCTTGATCACTGAATCAACAGTCACAGCAGATGGCAGCCAAGGAGAACGAACTGGGATACGAGCATGAATAACAATTCTTCGCTGTAATAGTCAGAGTGGCGCTAGACACTGTTTTACTTTTCTGTACTTTTCTTTAAAATCTGGACATTTCCTTGCTTTTTCTAACGCTGGTGTGGTTCTGGGCTCAATGTCTTTATCTTGTACTTGAGTGCTAGCAATACAATTAACAAAAAGAAATGACTATGGTTAAGAAATCTTACTGAAGGCTTCGACCAGCTCCACTTGTAGACTGTATGGGACCAATGGATCGGGCAGCTCGGAGAAAAAGCTCTTTAAAGCTCCAGCTACCGTGTTCACAGGGAAGTCCTTCTCTACCAGGTCAAGACCATGGTCTACAGGGGGAAAGCAAAAGTGAGAAAGAATGGATGCTTGCATGCAAGTACAGTAATGTGAGCAAGAAAAGAATAATAATAATCTAAAAAATAATAATCCAAACTTTTTTTTAACTAGAGCCGTTCTGTAAATATATACATACACGTGAAATGCCAGGATGCACAAGAATGATAAATAATAAGGTGGTAACTGACTTGCACACGAGTAATAACAAAATAATAAACCTTCATTAGACGACTTGAAAGGGATAACCTGGGTATATATATGTATCTTACCCTGCTCAAACTGGCGTTGCATGCTCTCCATCTCCGATTTGTTGCCACTCACCCTGTACAGACCCTCCGTAGTCAACCCTGAGGCAGACAGAGATCATGCATAAGGCCCAAGCCACAGAATAAATGGATTTTTTTTTCAGCAACCATCATTTGCAAAAATGTTATGATATTTGATTGTTTGAACCTTTGATAGCTGAGAATAAGTATGTGTTCAGTGGAAGACGGTAAAAGGAAGTAACAATTGCACCATCTAGAAATGTATTGTCGTCAGCTTTTCTGACAAATGACCGCGTTTGATGGTAGTGTAGCAATGGTGGGAATTTTGGGATATTTTTAGTGCAATCACACCACGTCTGCCAGAGAAACATGTGACAAAATCGGACGCCTCCACATCGGTGGTTCTCCATTTTGGTCTTATTGCCGTATGCCATGTAGTTTTGCCTGGTAAATGACTCAACAAGTTTTGATTCAGAGACAATACAAAGACAGACAATGGTGCCAATAGTTTGTGGACATCCGACCATAATACTCGTATGTAGGGCTGTAGCTATTAAAAATTTTAGTAATCGAGTATTCTACTACAAAAGTAATCGATTAATCGAGTAAATGGATAAAATGCGCTTTTGCTTAATTAAACAGCAATGTAAAATATATAAGGGAAACAAAGATTCATTGGTTTTCTTTTTAGAAAAATCTACTTTTATTTTTTAAATGCATATAGTATTTGATCAAAAACAAACATTGTCATTATTCACAATATAAGGAATACCTTATACCCCTATCGCACCTATGCGGTTTACTCGCAGTGAGATGCGGTGTTAGGCACCGTGAGCCGCCGCCGATGTTCCGCAAAATTCTGCAGGGTCCGCCAAAAAAATTAAACATATTTTTAAGGCGGCTTAAACATATTTAATTTTTCGTGCAGAAAGATGGAAATGTAATCGCAGCGCCAAAACGTGCGGTGAATCATGAAGAACCGTATTTCCGGCCACCGCGCGATACCGCGTAGGTGAGATAGGGGAATTAAAGTTGACGGAGATTAATTAAGTGCATTACAGCACCATACATTCTTAATTTAAAGCCTTTTCTCGGATGCAAAAAAAATGTATTTCAAAAAAACTAAGGCACATATTAAAATAAATAATTATACAAAAACACTAAGTTGTGCAACTAAACTTTCAGAACTAAAAGTTTCTAAATCTACATCTGACAATTTCTGTCATTTTCTCTTGCTTCTCTTTTTTTTCTTGGCCTCGCTGATAATTTTATCGCTCCCTTCCATTTCGCAACCCGCAACAGAACGCTCCCTCAAATCAATACACAGCTAACTGTTTGCGTCTCCTTCCGCTTGACGTTCAAGAAGCGCTTCTTCTTCGTTGGTGTTTACTGGCGGCTTGCACCCGGAAGAGCGCTGTGTCAAAAGCGTGCTGTCAACAAACAATTGCGCAAAGACATAATGCAAGCTTTTAAAATTAATTAAACAAAGCTTTGAGGCAGAAGATTTTGCCTCGATCATTTTTTGTAATCGAATTACTCGATTTACTCGAGGAATCGTTTCAGCCCTACTCGTATGCGCTTTTTGAACATCCCATGTTGTGTCATTCACCCACAAGAACAATAGTTTTGTCATGCACCTACATTGGGTGAGGATGTCTTATAAACCACTCAGGTTTTTGCGCTCCAATCTCGGCAAAACCATGTCTTCATGCACTTTGCTACAGCATACGATGACAATTTAGACAATTGTGTGCTTCCATTGTGGGAACAGTTTGGGGAAGAACCATATACAATTGTGATGGTCAGGTGTCCTCAAACTTTTGGTTTAACAGTGTAAGTGGATTTACCTGTGGCCTCAATGAACCGGATACATTTGTCGATGAACACTGGTATGGGTCTGTCAGGTGACACAACATTACCCAGTGGCACCCCAAAGTAAGTACTCTCCAGGGGTTTAGAGATTGAGTGTCGAGGCTTTAGTCTAGTTTTCTGCAAATTTTGAACAGAAAGAGACATTTGGGTTAAGTAAATTATGACCCTAAATCCCAAGTTTAGACGGAAGTACAAAAAAAGTACAGAAAAGCAGTGCATAATGGTGTACTTACCTTGCCTGGTCGACGAAGGCTCCTCAGAATGTTTCTTTTTTTATCATCCCCTTCCTCAATCAGCGACTCTCCTTTCAAAACGGTCACGTCATCCTCCTTTGTTTTCGGAGGACCACCGAACTCGTCATCACTGCCGATTGAGAAACTGGTGCGGAAGCTACTGAACTTGCCTAGGCGTTTTGATCGATCTCGGTACAATCGTGGTTTTACTCCTGCAGAAGAGAACTTCCTGCGTCTCTCCAAAGAACTGCCATCCCCTTCACTATCTGAGCCATTCACACCTCCGTTAGAGTGCATTCTGTTGGAGTTCCGTATGGTGATGATCTTACCCTGCGTACTGTCATGTGGTACTGAGTAAATGTTCTCCTCATGGCTCGGTCGAGGCTTGGAAACAGCATCCATCGGTTCAGCGTAGTCAGACGGATCATACAACCCGTCCCCACAGGGTGGCCAGGTGACATTGGAGGTAAGAGATCGCCGATGGCTAGTGTCCATGTAGGGGTTGAAGTTGTGCTTTCTGATGTCAAACGTGACACTGGGTTTGGGCCTCATATGTAAGGGAACTTTGTTGTTCAGCTTGTTCTCAAAAGTACTAAGGTCAGAGATGACAGAGAATGTGTCGCCTGCATCCAAGTCAGGAAGCTTGAAGCTGCTATGAGAGGTGAGTGTGCCATCGAAGTAAGGCGGTGAAGCTTCCATGTCCTCCTCATAATCTAACAGCATAGTTACAGGGCTAGGGGAACCACAATGGGGTGAATACACATTCTCATTCGTGCTACTGGCCTCTGCAGCATTATCGTATACATGAGTTGCCTCAACAAGAGTCTTCTTCTCTGCTACTTCCATGAAGAAGGAGTGCAGAAGGTCGATTCTGTGCAGTCCTCCCACAACTCCACCTGGTCCACAGACCACACTAGCAAAACGACCCTCGATTTCATGAGCTAGTTCTTCACCCTGGACCAACAGCTCTCGTGCAGACTCAGAGTCTGTAAGCTCTGTCTCTGTTTCTCCTACAGCTAGCAGCTGGACTGGAACAATGTCTGGAACCTCACAGAGCAAGGCACACAAGGTTTCCAATGAGGCTTTGCGGCGGGCAGAGTAAACACCTATGTACCCATGTACGAGCCGACTCTTGCGCATGGTAAAAGAAGCATGATATGATAGCAGAGACAGCTCTATTGTTAGCCTGTTCTCACCAACTGTCTGGTCAAGCAACACCGAATTGCCACTGGAACTGGTTGGCCTGCAATGCTGAGGCAGTAAGAAGGGTGATAGAAGTTGGTCTACGTCATAGGAATCTCCACACATTAAACACATTACAATACGCAAGTCTGCCTCTGGACTCTGGTCCTGCTGCAGGTCTCTGATACTCGGAGGCAAAGGGGGTGAAGATGGAGACCCACTACGCAACACAGCATTTCTTCTGGTCTCTAACAAGCCTTTTAACACTTGGTTTATCTGTTTTTCATTCACATTCCGGCCATAGCCTGAGCCAGGGGATGCTGGTTCTAAAAATTCACATTGCAGTTTCATGGCTACCTGCTGACCTTGTGAGATTAAGATTTGGGCTGTCTCTCCACCAAGGTCACTCAAAGCACCTACGCCTCTCTTAGTGACTAACAAGAGTGACAAAGGAAGTTGAGCTATGTGGTTATCCCTTCTGCCAAGCGTGGAGTCGCGCAACTTCTCAATACTTTCTAGAACATAAGACAAAGATTCCTTGGAATTGTACAAACATAGGCATCCATGAGGTGTGAATGTAGCGGTATGGAAGGAGTTAACAGGAAGCCTAACATTACCCTCAATAGGCCTGAGGATTAACTCATAGATTCTGCCTTCAAGTACATAGTAGTCATCGTTGGCACACATAGCCCGAATCTCATTTGCCAACTCTCTTGCTAAACCGTCTTTGCCCAGAATCACTAAATTTATCCTTTCTGCTTTGGTTTCATGAATATTAGATTTTCCAAAGGAAGGATAGCGCATAGGGAAGCACAAAGCTAATATTTGCTCAATCTTGCTATCAATACAGTATGGGCAGCTCGGGCAAGTATCCTTGGTTGGGTGATAAACAAAATGGATGTGCTTTAATACTAAGGCATCTCTTTCTGCCTGCAGCTTCTGCAACGCCTTGAATCGTTGCTCTTCTCCCAGTGCTTCCTGAATCGCGCCCATCTTTTCTTTACTTGGTTTAGCATCCACTTCAAGTTCATAAAACAGCTCAGAATACTCCAGAAGAAGTTCCTGGAAATCCTCCTTTGCCCTGTCTATAATCACCTTTTGGTGCCTGTTATAGATATCCAAGTATTCTGGCTCCTCTAGCCACTGATAGAAGTCTTCATTCATTATGAAGCTCCGTGCCTCTTCCCAAGGCTTGCCAGGGGTGACAAAAGGTGAGGATGCCAGCTTCATCTTAAATTCATGGCGCATCTCAGCACGCTTGCACTCATTCCTCAGATGTTCAAGATGCGCATCAAATATGATTTCCGCAGCAGTCGTATCCAGCACATCAAAGGGAATGCGTTCATCCTCCATATTGTCAAGATGCGGTGTGTCCTCCCAAGGTGCATCCTCCAGCACCACAAACCAGTGGTCAAAGTCCTTTTTGGACTCCAGTACCTTCTGCACCCCAGACCAGCTTAAATGCTCAATTTCAGCCAGTTCAGACACTAAGGAACCCAAGGCCAGTGGGAGCGCACTTAAATATGCTTTACGACGTCTCTCAATGTGCTCCTGTTTAAGCCGATGAACATGCTGCTGAAAAAGCTTTTTAGCTTTAGCTGTACCTTCTAAAAAGACGTACTCCTTGTATTCCGGTAATGGTTGCATACGACGGCTGATCGCAGGCCAGGTCTCGTTGTGATTCTTAACTATGTGGTTGACTAACCATTCATAGCGGTCCTTTGCACTGGCAATAATTTGGCTCTGATGTTTTAAAGCCTCAAAATAAGGTATTATCTTGTGCTTGCCCCTTCCCTTATCAATGAGTTGAATCAGAGTAAGGAAAGCTAGGTCTACATTGACATTAGAACGAGCTGATGTCTCAACAACCTGCAAGTTCTTTTTGTTGATGGCAAACGTATGAGAGTCCTTGATGTATCGCTCAACACCTTCATCACACTTAGTAAGCACCAGCACAACAGGCTTTTTAGTTTTACCTAGATGATTATACAGGTTGGTAACAAACTTCATTTGATCATCAAAGCTACGGTTCATCCCTCGGCTTACGTCGACGCAAAGTAGAAATCCATCTACCTGCAGCTTTCCCTCTGGCATTTGCTTTTGCTCAAAGTCCTGCTCCAGGCCCAACTGGTCTGTACAAAAGTACATGAGCTTTTCGGCAGAGGCCAGTTTTGTGGAGGCAGCTCTTTTGATGTAAGGCTGTAAAGCTGTGCTACGATGTGGTTGGAAGGTCTGGTCATCAATAAACTCGGTCTGCTCCACCACATGCATCCTACACTCGGAGCCATCCTCCATGACACGCTCCACCTCTCCCCAGAACAGGAAATGGTCATTGTTGACAACTCGGCCACCAAAATCGCTGGTGCTCAACACAGACGTGTGATCAAGGTGAAAGTCATCTGCGCTAGGCCGGACAAAGCGATTACAAAGGCAAGACTTGCCAACGCCGCAGGGACCTTTCTCTTTCTCAGTGCCTGAAAGACCAACTACAACTAGGTTGTAGGTAGGCACCCGTGAATCTTGCTTTTTAGCCATCATCATTTGCTGGCACTCATCTTGCCATGCCGTAAAGGGATAAGACAAGCTTCACTTTTTTGACGTGTTTATAAATAGATTTATTCGATCATATCTGCAGCAGTACGTTTTCTCTCCGGCTTTACATCAGACTAATTTCAACTGCGTGTTTCTTGCCCATATTATAAATTGTACGGTGCAGAAATAAAGGTCAGAGGGAGGCGGGAGTGGCTTGATAGGAAATATTAAATGTTTCAGACGAGTTGTTCTTTTAGTGATGTACAACCTGAAAGACAGAAAAGTGTCAATTACTTTGAGTTCCCAAAAAAAAAAAAAAAAAAGGCATAAAAAAAACCACAGAAAAATGAAAGCAAACATAGGACTACAATGCGCTATCTTCATGTGTATAAATGTGTTACTTTTAATACGTTCATTCTCAGCAATCCTAAAGACAGGATTAAACTTAGTATTTAATGCAACATCAACTGTAAAATATGTAATGCAAAGTCAGCTTTAAAAAAATGCAACGGCAGCAATGGAAAATGTGAGTTGAGAATCTCACATGGCCCTTGAGGTCGCCCAGTACTACATAGTTTGGTGGAGTTTTTTTTTTTTGCATACAATTTTTTCTTCTTTTTTATTTTAAGGTAATTAATGACACCACAAGGAATGTTTTTTAAAATCAGGATAAGGGTCATAAAATTTGCTGCTGCTGAAAAGGGTAGTACGAAATAACTTGCAAAGCTAACCAATTGGAAAATGTGTAATATATGGATCATGGTTTCTTGGAAATAAAATATTTATACTAGGGGGAATCATCAGAACAATATCACCCAGGTGTCGATTTAGATTTGTACCAATTTGCGTTTCAGTAAGTATCATTATTTTTTAAATATCCCGCTTCTATATTAAATCTGATCTTTTGCCATTTTTTTGGAGGGAAAGTCAAAAGAATCACAATACGTAGCTTAAACAATATTTCCCCCATCTATATTTTATACTGTATTTATTTTCAAATACAGAATTCATTCAAAGCATATTTGAATGAAACATTATATGTTAGTAAATTATTCATCAATTCAATTTAGACATCCATGAACTATACATGAATGTTTTTTGTGAGTTCCCCACACCCAGGATATTTGGCTTATTGCAGTTTATTTATGAGAATATTATATTAATTCCATTAGGTCTTAATGATCAGCATGAAAGATCAACATATTCCTATAGGATCTCTTTAAATCCTGCTAGCAAACCCCAATAAATTAGGTAAATAATCTAAAGGTTTTCCTTTGTCAGTGATGACATATTATCAATGGCAAATAAATATATGAATATAAACAATATAATATTTTTAAAGGTGCATTAAAAGGGTGTATTATATTATATATACACAAAACAGACCAAAAGTTTGGACACACCTTCTCATTCAAAGAGGTTGAATTTGTATTATGGCAAGAAAAAAGCAGCAAAGTAAAGAAAAGCGAGCGGCCATCATTACTTTAAGAAATGAAGGTCAGTCAGTCCGAAAAAATTGGGAAAACTTTGAAAGTGTCCCCAAGTGCAGCCACAAAAACCATCAAGCGCTACAAAGAAACTGGCTGACATGCGGACCGCCCCAGGAAAGGAAGACCAAGAGTCACCTCTGCTGCGGAGGAGAAGTTCATCCGAGTCACCAGCCTCAGAAATCGGCGGTTAACAGCAGCTCAGATCAGAGAGCAGGTCAATGCCACACAGAGTTCTAGCAGCAGACACATCTCTAGAACAACTGTTAAGAGGAGACTGTGTGAATCAGGCCTTCATGTAGAAGATCTGCTAGGAAACCACTGCTAAGGACAGGCAACAAGCAGAAGAGACGCGTTTGGGCTAAAGAACACAAGAAAGAACACAAGAAAGAAAACTCGCTGAATGAGAAGGGGTGTCCAAACTTTTGGTCTGTACTGTATTAAAATATATATTATGGCTGAGTAATGCTATATATAATTCAGTTATGATATAAAATATTCTAATTAAACCTATACTGTTTTTTGAGATTTCACAAGTATCAATTTATTTTTGTATTAATAACTGTTATTGCTCACAATAACAATGACAAATTTCAGAATGTCTGTCTCGAAAGTTTCATTTCCCGTCAAAGTAGAGCATGTTTCAGTTCTCCTTTTAGATACCAAATATACTTTTTTTTGCAGATATTTAAAAAAGATTTACGTTGACAATGCAGTTTTGTTGGAAAACCAACGATCATATTGGAAAAATATGGTACAATTTTTACCTGTCTCGGTCAACACTTCACTGTATAGAAGTGTACTGTTTACCGTCCACATGGACCTAATGCGTTTTGTCTTAAGAAATTTCAGAAATGAAATATTGGCGGCCTGCGTATTATATGTTAAGATATTTTTATAGAGTTTATAAATAACAATAAACATTTTTCAATCATATCTATTGTAATGTGTTTTAGAACTAGAAATAAAGGTGATAAAGTGTGGCTTGACAGTACATTTTGTGACTCTAATTAACATGATTAATAGTAATCTTCCTGACTTTTACATCAAAGCCATAAAATGAACTAGAATCTTACATTAGAACTTATCTGAAGACATTTCAGAAATAAAAGCCGCCACAGCTTTTAAAAATATTGTATTGTTTATATTCATTTGCCATTGATCATATGGCATCACTGACAAATTTATGAATGTGCCAATTTTAAATACATTTATTCAGTCTTATAAGGAGGTCAGAGTGGCTTGACAGTTATTCTTTTACTGATGTATGGTCTAAAAGACAGAAAAGTGTCACAATTACTTTTAGTTCCAAAGATGAATAAGTTCTACTGATCACGTATGACTGACAGGATCAACAGTAATGTTTCTGACTTTTAAACTAGCATCTCAGACTAGAACTGGTCTGAAGACATTTCAGAAGTAAAATCCCCCATAGCCGAAATAATATATATATATATATATATATATATATATATATTCGTCTACATATGACATGTTAAATATATTTTTTTGCTACGTTTATAAATAAATTTATTCACATCATATCTACTGCAGTGTGTTTTCCCTCTGGCTTTACATCAGACTGATTTTAACTGTATGTTTTTTGTCCATATTATAGATCGAAAGATTGAAATAACAGTGGTAAGGAGTGGCTTGACAGTCAATATTACGACTCTACCCAGTAGAATGAATAGCAATGTTTCTGACTTTGGGTTTTACATCAAAGCCGTAAACTAGCATCTCAGACTAGAACTTGTCTGAAGACATTTCATAAAGAAAAACCGCCATGGCTGTAATAATTAAATAAAATATTAGTGTACGCATTGTATGCTAAAATGTTTTTTTTAAGTTTTTATTTATTTTATTTTTCAATCATATGGCTTGACAATAAATATTAAATGTTTTAGAGGAGTCGTTCTTTTACTGGTGTACATTCTGAAAGACAAAAGTGTAAAAATTACTTTTCGTTCCAAAGACAAATTACAATAATTAGCTACTAATCAAGTATCGCTCTAACCAACATGATCAATAGTAATGTAGGGTACAGAAATAACGGTGATAAGGAGGTGGGAGTGGCTTGACAGTAAATATCACGATTCTAATCAATGGGACAAATAGTAATGTTTCTGAATTTGAGTTTGACGTAAACTAGCATTTCAGACTAGGACTTGTCTGAAGACATTTCATAAAGAAAAAAAAACGCCATGGCTGTAATAAATACTAATTCTTACCATACTTATTATATGTTCAAATCTTTTTTTTTCATCGTTTATAGATGAATTTATTAAATGTTTCAGATGACTTGTTCTTTTACTGATGTACAATATGAAAGACAGAAAAGTGCCAGAATTACTTTTAGTTCCATAGATAAATAATACCAAAAGAGCTCCTAATCACCAACAGTAATGTTTCTGACTTTGAGTAGTTTGATATCAACGCCAGAAGCTAGCATCTCGCACTAAAACTGGTCTGAAGACATTTCAGAAATGAAACCGCCACAACTGTAATAAATAAATAAATAAAATATTAGTGTACGTATTATGTAAAAAAATATATATATATAATATGTTTATGAGGGAGATTTGTATTCGACGGATGGAGATGTCTCAGTCTGTGAGAAACGTCTGAGAGAACCCCTGCTCTCATACATGTAAAATAAGTAAATAAATAAACAAACAAAGCTGAATAAATAATGAACAGCTAAACAAGTCATATTAACCCATCTACGATGATAAATACCAACCTAAGTGTATTTTATTTCCTCAACATCTAAAACAGGCCGTGTCTGTCTCTGTGT
>QMIH01000964.1:56553-83037 GCA_003987875.1 Clarias batrachus
CAAAAGTTCTTCTAAAGATCTTGTTCTTCTGGCCAAGACCATGTTATAATGTGATATTTTTTTTATTATTATTGGTATTATTGTTGTTGTTGTTGCTGTTATTGATAATTAGATTTCGAATAGAGTTTGAACTTCTGCGCATCAGAGGAGTTTGTGGTTGCTGTTTCCTCCTAACATACACATTTTTGTCATGTTAGTGAGATTGGTGTGTTTGGACATCTATACAGTAGATCAGCTGTAATCAATACGTAATCAATAATGTAAACTAACTTCCATGTTGTGTGACTTTAACAAAGCACCTCCACTTCCATAAATCTCATAAGAACCTTCTAATAACCGAAATCGTAACAATCATACTATAGGATATTGTTATACATTATTATTATTATTATTATTATTATTATTATTATTATAACACTTTAAAAAATTTTGGTTTATTATTAGCTTTAGTTGATGTGGAGTTTCTGCTGTAGAAGTCTCAATGAAGTAGTCATTTCTGTAGAAACTCTAATCAATTAGAACAAGTGCATTCATCTAAAATGCTAATTAATGTAACAATTATAACTTAGCCCTAATACTAACCTAATGCTAAACCTAGCCCAAACCCATTAACCCTATTAACCCTATACCCTGAACCTAAACCTGACCCCTAACCGTAGCCCTACTCTAACCCTAGTTACGATATAGAAAGTTACTCACCACCCTCTGATTGTTTCATACTGTATATTGTATGTTCAATGTTATTGATGTAACTATGGGGACCTCAACACTTGTAGTTCCCACAAATGAACGAATCAGTCGAGCTTATTGTGTTTTAAACAGCACTTATTCCAAATTCATTCATTTTTACAGAACGGTTGTATAAAAAGCAATGACACACTCACAGTCATGCTGTTGTACTGAATATCAGCACAGGTGGGAGAACCTAAGATTTGGCAGTGGTAGCTGAGTGGATGAAAATAACATTTAAAAAGTACGGTAACTGTAACAACAATCTTGCATCATGGAACTAAACGATTTACTATTCACAGTTTTTTTTTATTTTTTTTATTATTATTATTTGTGGATGTTTGAAGTGCAGTTATTTAATAATCAGTGTATAATGAGAAAAACGTCTTCTTTCCATGATCAGGAAATCTGCACATTTCTATCGAGCTTGTGCATGTAATGTACTGTACATACAGTAGACTTACTTGTGAAAAACTCAAAATGTCACGTTCATGATGTTTTTTTTTTTTTTTCCCCCAGAGCAATTTACCGACTATAAAATCCAGTTGCTCGGCAACTTAATGGCAACAGCAGAACATTACTAACGTTATTAAGTGGATTTAAACTCATAACCACGCCGAAGACATGTGACAACGTGGACCTTCAGGCTAAAAGCACGGTAAAGATATTTGAGTGAACTACACACACACCTGCACGGGCCTCATTAGTGCGCTGATGCTTTGTGTAATGGCCGATGAGGAACAGAGCCGTTTAAAGCCTGGCTGAGTTATTGTAGCCCACAGGAGAGTTAACCAGTCACTTACACCGCCGGAAAATACTGAAAGGGCTATTAGGAGCTAATGGGTTCTGCGGTACAAAAAAATCATATGTGAAATTTATGAAGGATGAAATGTCAGGTGTAGATATCTGTACTGTTGTATCCACAAGCAGAGCGACGTCGAACAAGTCCTGTGCTGCAGTCAGAGTAGAAAGTGAAATATAACTCAAGTGAATATAGACGCTTTGCTATAAATAAATACTTAATTATTCGGGCATGTGTGTCTTACAGCACTGATTGTTTCGCGCATATATCCATTGGGATGCTTCTATTCTATTCTATTTCTATTCCACAGGGTCAGCCAGGATACAGCGCCCCCTGGAGCAGATATGATTAAGTTGCTCAGTGGTAACTTCAGTTGCAGTGTTTGGGCTTGAACCCACAACCTTCCAATCAGACACAGCTAAACTGTAAAGTACTTATCTTAAAGCATGGGTGTTTCACAAAATTAAAAAAAAATAAAGATAGTTTTTTGCCAAACTGCTGTGGTATAAAGAGAATAAAACACTTTGGGTAACAGTATTAGCTTTACAATCTTTATTTCGTGGTTATATGGTCCCACCTCACACAATCACAGTGCTAATATACTACTGTATAAGTAACATAAGAGAAATGCTTACGTGGCACCACAATTACGATATTACTAAGAAATTATACAACTTTACATTATTTATTAGTGCAAGATGCGCGCAAAGTGGTGTTGTGCCACTAGAGGGCAGCAGTGGAACTACAGAGCAAGTCAATTGAGGACCCAAGGAAGGTTCCTAATTTACTCGAAACCATTTTTGACCCAAGAAGGAGAGACCCGAGCACCAATCTTACAACCGATCAAAGCTTGAGGTGGGAGGAGTCTTACAGCTTATTCAGGCTCTTTTCAACCTGATTACCAAAGAGCAGAGTGCAAACAAACCAACACGCTGTGGCACATCGTAATGCAGGGGCAAATGAGAACTGAAATGAAAGCATCAATAAAAAACAAGATAAATAACCAGAACACAGTTTCACTCAGAGCTTAAGTGCACGAACGGGATTTTGTTTGATGAAGGAAATCCAAGCTCGAACTCCCGACATGGTGATGGTGATGACAGGCGATGGCCTCAACCAGTGGCGGTGTTGGCTCGTGTCTCCCTCTGCAGGTGGAGTAAAGTGTGCCGTTCTCACGGCCTGTATTCCTGTCAAAGATAGTCATAAGGCGAATACATGAGTCTTGTAGTATCGTATATTTCACGGGTAAATTATATTACCCAGTAAGCATCATGCAGCTGAAGGTCACAGAGTTAAGATGATAAGAATTCTGGACCTGTTGGTGGTTCGTGGACTTTAATGTTGGGTTTTTATATGTGCATTTAACTACAGTACACATCCTGCCATTAATATGTTATTTAAAAAAAAAAGAAAAAAGAAAAAAAATGATGTCCAGTCTGAACATGGTGCAGTATCATTGCAAACACTAGGGGGCACTATAGTGGGGTGTGAAAAATGCCTGGTAAAGTACTCATCGCCATGGAGACCAGGTGTATCCCTAGTGTAGAGTCTCCTGGCATGTGTGTGTGTGTGTGTGTGTGTGTGTGCGTGTGTGTGTGTGTTTACCTCTATCTTGCTGTGGATCCATGCTACATAACTGTGCACATCAGTGTAGACACCCGGACTGTTGACGCGGCCACACCCAATCCCCCAGCTTGTCACGCCGTAGAGATACCAGTGGCCATCATCCTCTTGACACATCAAAGGACCTCCGCTGTCACCCTGCAGAGCATTGTGTGTGTGTGTGTGTGTGTGTGTGTGCGTGTGTGTGTGGGAGAGAGAGAGACGGAGGAGCGAGTCAAGACACAGACGGGTCAACAGTTTTAAAAAGGAACAGAAAGAAGACATAGAGGCAAAAAGAGAGTGAAAGGAACACAAAGAGACACACAGAGAAACGTTTCAGTTTCTTGTGTGTGTGTGTGTTTGTGTGTGTGTGTATGTGTTTTACCTGACAGGCGTCTTTCCCCCCATTCATATCTCCTGCGCACAGCATGTCACTAGAGATGAGTCCTTTGTAGACGGTGTTACACAAGGATCTATCAATGATATCTACTTCCACCTCCATCAACTGACTGGAACCTTGGTCTGTGGACACACACACACACACACACACACACACACACACACACTAAAACATTAAACTTGAAATAAATTCATAATCTGCTAACAAAGGGCACAATTCATTCATTTACTATTGCCTTATATTTCAGACACACACACACACACACACACACACACACACACACACACACACCTTCTCCTTCCTCTGTTATTCCAAATCCTGTTGTCCAGCATTCTGTGTCTGCAAGAACAACCTGGTCGTACGCAGGGAGACATATAGGCTGGACCGTACCTACAACAGCGGTTCAGATACACAATCAGCATCAGCACACACTTGTAATACACATTATGTACACATTAAGTGCGTGTGTGTGTGTGTGTGTGTGTGTGTGTGGGGTCTGTGCTAACTGGTGAAGTTGATGGGCTGGGTGAGTTTGAGCAGCGCGATGTCGTTGTCGTGCGTGTTCGGGTTGTACAGCTCGTGTATGATGATGTCAGCGATGTACTGCGGTGCTGGAAGCATGTACTGTGACTCCACACCCAGGTACACACGCCAGTTAGCTGGAACCTGCCAGGCAGGAGGGTCGCTGAAAGGATGGAAAAAAAGACAGTCACTCCATCCATCCTACTTTCTGTTCATCTGTTTTACGTCAACATGCAGCATCACTCAACCGGTAGAATGGACCAGTCACACTCTTCTTTATCCATCTGCCCAATGCTTTACTTTATGGTTCTTCCATCTATCCACTCATCCTTCTTCTCATCCATCCATCCATCCATCCATCTCATTCATTAAATCCATCTGTTTTATCTATTCAGTTCAATCATCCATCCATTCATCCACCACTTCATCTATTCATACAGGTCAGGGGGTAGCTCAGTGGTTAAGGCATTGGACTACGGTTCAGAAGATCCCAGGTTCAAACCTCACAACCACCAAGTTGCCACTGTTGGGCCCTTGAGCAAGGCCCTTAACCCTCAATTGCTCAGATGTAATGAGATAAAAATGTAAGTCGCTCTGGATAAGGGCGTCTGCCAAATGCCTAGATGTAGATGTAGTAAATAAATAAAGTCAGTCCTCCCATCATCCTTTTATGCATCCACTCATCCTTCCATCTACTCTCTCAATTAATATAATGAGTTGATCCATTTATCATCCATTTATCTACCCATCCACCTATCCATCTACTCATTCATCCATCCAGTCTACTTATTCAATCAATATAGTCAATTTATCCATTCATCAATATCATTCAGTCTCCTCAATTTATTCACCCATTCAGTTGTATCTACAGTAGCTATCCCAAAACCTCCACCCAGCTGTAAATCTACTGTATGCATCCATCTACTCATTCAATCAATCCATCCACCTATTGATTTAATTGCTCCTTCCAGCTGTTTATTCAATCACTCCATGCAGTTGATCCATCCATCCATCCATCCATCCATCCATCCATTCTTCTACTTCCTCAATTAATCTATTCAGTTGATCCATCCATTCATCCATCTATTAATTATCCATTCATCCATCAATATACTGTATATCATCCATCCATAACTTTTCAATCAAATTCAAATTGTTGATCCATTAATATACCCATCCATCAATCTCATTTATTCAGTCTTTCCATCTATCCACCCATACATCCATTCGGTTGATTTAGCCTCCATCCACCATTCTTCTATATACAGTATTCATCCAACCAACCATACATCCATAAATCCCTCCATCTAGCTACTCAATCACTTCACGCAGTTGATCCATCCATCCATCCATCCATCCATCCATCCATATGTTTATTAATCTAGGTGATTCATCCAGTGGCCCTGCATTCATGTATCACTCAATCCATCCATCCATCCATCCATCCATCCATCCATCCATCCATCCATCCATCCATCCATCCAATCAGTCCATCCATCCATCCATCCATCCATAAATCCATCCATCCATAAATCCATCCATCCATAAATCCATCCAATCAGTCCATCCATCCATCCATAAATCCATCCATCCATCCATCCATCCATCCATCCATCCATCCATCCATCCATCCATAAATCCATCCAATCCATCCATCCATCCATCCATCCCGTTATCCATGTATTCTCCCATTCATTAAATCCATCCAGCCCTGCAGTTCATCAACACCCCCCTACTTCATACCTGGGAAAGCAGTGTGCAGCACTCACTATGAAATCCTGCGACAGCACCGATCCTCCACACACATGAGAGCCTTGGAAATGCAGGCTGACCTGCCATGGCCACTGGCCGGGATCCGCCACGTCTCCTCCAATGATCCGTGAGCTGCTCTGTGAAAGCCCGCAGTCTGAATGACAAAGGCATTAGCAAAACAGTGTTAAACAGTGCTAAACACACATACCCAGAGGTGTACTAACGCTGAGAGAGAGATTTTATAATGAAACACTCACTAGTGCACTGGAGAGACACTGTCTCTTCATCAGGACACGACGGGCTGCCAAAAACACATGAGGTGAAGAAGGTAAGGAAGTGTACATGCAAGATAAATACAGTACACAAAAATAACGATCTGGCTAAGGCTCACTTGTTTATGTTCAATTGTCTGGTGTAGACGTCTGGGTACTACAGGTTTCAACTCGACAGCTCTTACCTGACATTAACCTTTCCCTGTATGGTGTCGGAAGACTGAGAGGTCACAAAAAGAAATGATGACGAGGTCGATGTTAGAGAACCGTAGTGGTAACATCTGTAGAAGAGAGATAGAGAAAGCTTCATTGTAACTAGGTAAATTCCATATTGTAAATAATTTGAACAATATTTCAAAGCGCAAACACATTCACAGTGACCATAAATATTTACACCCTGGGAGGTCAGTTTATCATGCTATTTAAATCATGCATAAATTAATATAAAGCATTACCACTCGATTTACATCCACACTAACATCAAATAGCATAATTTTAATTAACATTCATGTAAAACTTAAATAATGCTTGAATTAACTGTTGAATAGATGAATAGATTTAGAATAGAATTTTAAGATATTATGCAAGAACTCCATCAGCCACCAGGGGGAGACATACTCACATGCTTACTCATACCTACAGGTGTAACCAAACCAGATTTGGACCTCTGAGGATACACGCAGACGAAACACGCATACACAAACCCCAAACTCCTGATTGAGAACCTGCAGCTGAGAGGCAGCAACTTCACTGCCGTATAAACACATTTAAACTCAACACACCCTCTGAACCCGAGCTGTTGACAGGTCTGGGTAGCCAGGGTCTGATTCCAGTCATCATAGCAGATGGGGAGAAAACCGTTGGAGTTTGAGGTCATGACCTGGAGTTCATTTCCAGCTCCAAACCTTACTGCGAAGCAGATGAACCACATTACGCTTTCTCATAATAACACAACAATGTTGAGATGTTGTGCTTTTGAGTCACGGTTGAACTTGGATTGAGACTGACCGCAAATGGTCTCGTCGCTTCCCTGTTTGCAATCGACGTGTCCATCACAGACGACGGTATTGGGTGGGCAGGTGTCCATATTCCTTCGGGACATCACCGCAATGCCATATCGCACTACACAACACAGGTTATCCATATTAAAGATCAGAATGCAGCTAACAGCATTGTTACTTTTCATCCCAGACTGTATGTGTGAAGTAATTAAAGGTATTCATACCTCCGAGCCAGACTGCAATTGCGATGAGAATTATAATAAAGGCAGAGATGCCTGAGCCTCCATAGCAGCGTGCTTTTTTATGCCGGATCACCACCAGGCTGCTCTGCCGCTGGTCTGTAAAGAGGGACAGATTATATTATTGAAAATAGAAATTAATGAATAAAAATTCTTTTGGCTGCCCCCGTCAAGAGATCGCCACAGCGGACCATCCAATCCGCATACAACTTTGGCACATAACCCTCCCATTTTATCCAGGCTTGAGACTGGCACTGTATGCATTGGCTGGGTAATATGGGGGTGTGGCAACCACCGACAGCTGGGTTTGAACCCGAATCCTCAGACCTCCAAACTAACAACCGAATGCATTAGCCGCCTGAGCCACCACTTCCCTTGAAAATAGAACTTAATGACATGTAGAATCTTCTCCCAATAAGGGATAGTGTTCAAATCTTAGGCATTTGGCAGACCCTCTTATCCACGACATTTCCATGATTCGATAGATCCTTACACTGGGTTACTAGGTTACTAACTAAGTACCATCAATTGAACATGGTGTTTCTTTTTTTTTTGGGGGGGGGGGTGGAGATTAACCAAAAGAACCTAAGTTGGATCCATTGTTTGAATATCTATTCGTCAATCTATCCATTCATCCAGATACCTACTCAATATATACCCAACTACCTATGTTAATCTTGTCTACCAACATCCACCCGTGCATGGATTCATCTATTCACTCCAGTGGCAATTTGTGACGCGTATCTCTAGAACTCATGAAGGTTTTCTCATGGTGCTCTTGTGGAGTGGTATGTGCATGCGTGTACAACCTGGGTGATATTGCTCGGTGGTAATGATGATACGTTGAGGCACACGAGGAGGGAATACTGGAGGAAGAGGTTCGTTTATATAGTAGGGGACAACTGGAGGGGTTTCCAATAACTCGTCGATATTGGCGTATGAAGGAGGGGGCTCACTGGGCTTCACCACCAAGTAGTATGGTGGAGGGTTCTCGCCATTCTGAGGAAACAACAAACAAATGTTTAAACCTTTTAAATGATGCAGTGCACTGTAACTATCTGTGCTCCAGATGATGGAATAGTAACGCAAACAGTGGATACAAGTTTTCACAGAGACATTTTTATCCAAAGAGAATCCAATATGAGTGCTGCAGAGCTGATCCTAACCTTTAGGTTCTGAACGTGAAGACACAGACAAATTCACAAGTAGCATATGGGTTTGTAGAGTCTTTCAAAAGAAGGTTCTTTGAAGGCTTAATTTTGGTAATTAGATTGCAAGAGAATTGTTGTTGAAGGTTTCTAGATAAAATATTTAACCCTCAAAGATCAGGGATTGATTTTTCACAATGTACACAATAGTGTGCAGAAACTGTAATGGTTCTCCCAGAGGAACAACTGAGCATAAAGTACATGGCACAATTTTATTGTATTTATTTCACTGAGCTCCTAGAGTACAGCCACAAAATTCTCAGTTCATCTCCTTCTGGTGACAAAGATTAGGTTGACATTGATTAAAGTGGTACTGTAATGCTGTGGCTCTCAAACTCCATCATCTGACTTCCATGATCTGAGAAGTTTGGGGTTATATTTTTAGAGTTCTTTCCTTTTGATTGGTTTCGTGTACAAATGCCATCCAAAAACTGCTTGATTTCTGAAACCGTCAAGCTTTGAAATTTACTTCATTGAAATTTGGAAATGCATGGAGTTCCTGTTTAGTCTTTCAAAGCTTCCAAACCAATTATAGACCTCTTGAAGGTTTTTATGGAAATCCCAGTAGTATCTACAAATTTGGAAATTGTATGGCTCTCATACCTTCCATGTTTCTCATTATAAATGAAAAAATGAACATTCCACAGATCTTCTAGTGACAAATAAATTACAACCCTAAACAAATTTAGCAAGTAATGTGGTTCTACCAGGCAGCACAGCGTCATATTGGTTAGCACTATCGCCTTGCACCTCCAGGGTGCGGGTTTGATAACCGTTCAGGTTAAATTCCTGCCTGTGTGTGCATGTAATTTGCATCTTCTCCCTGTACTTGGTGGGTTTCATCCGGGTACTCTGGTTTCTTCCCACAGGCTAAAACGATGCAAATTGGGCTAATTGGACTTCCCAAATTGCCCGTAGTGTGTAAATGAGTGTGTGAATGTGTGTATATGTGTGCCCTGTGATGGATTGTACCCTGGTTGTACTGTACCCTGCCTTGTGGCCTACGTTTCCTGGGATAGGCTGCAGGCCCTCCGCGACCCTGAATACAGGATAAAGTGGTATAGATGATGATGACACTGACAATACAAAGCACATGTCTTTCTCGGCTATCAAATTATTCCTTTCTCACCAACATTACATCATTGCTGCTACTGTAGTTGAAATTAAAGTGTTTAGAAAACACCAGAACAGGCTGCGGTTTAAGCAGGAACCCATCCCACTTTCCATAAAAAGATCACAAGATCTGCAAGAAATGAATTGTTTTCATGAAATGAAGCTCCACCTTAGTTTACTTCCAGTCAATCTAAATGTCTTTCCAGAAACTCCAGCCAAGGTTCTCTGATTATTCACCTAGAAAGTGCTGGAAAACGGAGCAGTGGTGGTTTAGAAGGTTGTGGCTCTGGGCCCATATTCACAAAGCTTCTTAAAATTCTCTCAGAGAGCTCCTATCTTAGCCTAAAAAATCCTAGCTGGGAGTCTTGGACTGAAAGCAACTCTGAGTAAGGAAAGTACAAAAACTTTTATCTTAGTGAGGAGGTGTGGTTGACCTTGTTGTTAGGGATGATGCAGCAATTCATGGACTGCGATTGGTTGATAAAAAAATAACCTCTGACCTCTGCAAAGGTCTTGAAATGCGCTCTTTGTGAAAATAGAATACACGATAATAGATCAGACAGTGAAATCATAATGATGGTATATAAAGAAATTGTTTAATCATGACTATAGGCTACTTTATGCATTGTGTCTGTTATAGGCTAAATTTTGAAAATGTGTCTACTTTTTTTAGCGTTACGTTCAGTGTTTGGAGAATATTTCTTCCTTCCACCATTTTGTCCTCTGCTATGGAAACTCTTAAGCCTCCTAAAAGTGCTCCTCTCTACTCTTAACAAATTTGAGCTGTTTTAGGGCTAAGATGTTTTGTGAATCATTTTCATCTTAATTAAGATTTTATCCTAAATTTAAGGGAAATTCTAAGAAAATGCCATAATTCTAAGATTTTTCTTAGAATTTCATCACTGGGAGCAACTTTTAGGTTTAAGAAGCTTTGTGAATACGGGCCCAGATTGGACAGAAGAGCAGCGTTTACTTTTAGCTTTACGTTCAGTGTTTGGAGAATATTTCTTCTTTCCGCCATTTTGTCCTCTGCTATAGGAACTCCTAAGCCCTTTTAAATGTCCTCCTCTCTACTCTTAACAATTTTTACCTTAGGATTAAGATGTTTCATGAATAATTTTTATCTTTACTAAGATTTAATCCTACATTTAAGGGGAAATTCTAAGAAAATGTCATAATTCTAAGAATTTTCTTAGAATTTTGTCACTAGGAGCAACTTTTAGGCTTAAGAAGCTTTGTGAATATGTGCCCTGGTTTGCTGATCGGAGGGATGGGGGTTTGTGCCCACTGTTCGGCCCATGGGAAGGGCTCTTATCCATATAATTCCCAGCCACTGAAATGCAATGCCAGTCCCAGGCCTAGGTAAAATAGATGGGTTGTGACAGGAAAATGCCAACCCATTGTAGGGCATAAGCACATGCCCACTGTCACAGTACATTATTATAGTACAAGGAGAACTTAAACACACACAGGCCAGAGGCAGAACTCAAACCCCCCAAAACCCTGGATCTGACAGTGGTAACATCTGAGCTATTGTGCCCACCAAGTGTTACTGGGAAATAGTTGGGGTGATAAATCACCACACAGCTTTCATTGATTATTTTCCTCGACCTGGATGTGTGTATGGTGTATGCGTGTATACTATGAAGTGTATACAATCTGTCAAAAGTCAATAAGTTATTATATCAGCAGTGGTATCATTACTGACATTCCCATGTGTGAGGTTACACGGGTCATGCTTTGATGTGTAAATAAACAAACCTGTATTACACTGCATGACAATTGAGGTAATGTGAGTACATGTTTACAGTGCATAAAGGTGTGACGTTTTGCACACACATGCAGACATCAGTGTGATTATTAATAACAACAGTTCAAGTGAGAATCGTTAGATTGTGCATCGAATCAGTCTTCTGTACCTGAGGCACTGAAGATTCCCAGCAGGTTGCTGTTTTGTATGTCACACTTAAATGATTCAGATCATCAAATAAATTTTAGTATTACACAAAGATAACCCAGATAATTACAAAATGCAGTTTTTCCATAATGATTTCATTTAATAAGGGGAAAGAAGCTGTCCAAATGTGAAAGGGTAATGGCAGCCTAAGACTAATAACTGGTTGCGCCACCTTTCCAAGTGTTTATATTAGAACGCCTTATAAAAGTACAGCGGTACCTTAGCATACCTATACAAATTTTATCCTTCCAGAGGCGGGTTCTTAAGGTGAAATTTTATATTGCAAAACACATTTTCCCATAGGAAATAATGTAAATGCAGATAATCCGTTCCAGCCACCCAAAAATAATAACAATATTACCAATTTCCAACACTAATAATCATATTTTTGCATATAAAACCAATCAAAACATTTAGAAAACACAAATTAAGTAAAATATTAAATAAATACACATTAAACCTCACTTAACCTTAATTTATGATTCCTCTTGGCACTGGCTGCTTTAAAAGCCAAACTGAAAGCTTCCCCCTTTTCTTCTTTCTCACGTCCTTGATAACATTCTTGGGACCTATAGTGCTTTTTCTTTACTACATTTTGCAACACATTTTAAAAATGAAATGAAAAACAGTATATGAACTCGCTTGGCTAGGCTTGTTTTGATCGGATACCGGAATTACGCAAAACCAGATTTTCACACAACAGGAACCGGCTCCATCGGCTGTATGCCAAAAATGCTCGTATGCAGAGGCAAATTCCTTGAAAAATTAAGGTAAGAATGCTGAGGTGACACTGTAGTCATTCAACTTTTCCACATTTTGTCATGTTACAACCATAAATAAATGTATTTTATTAGGAATTTATGTGCCACACCAACACAAAGTGGCACATAATTGGGAAGTAAAAGGGAAATATTTTCAAAATATTTTACACATAAAATTCTAAAAAGTGTGGCATGCATTTGTATTCAGCCTTCTTTACTCTAAAATCCAGTGGAACCCACCAGACAGGTCAGGGATAAAGTTGTGGAGAAGTTTAACGCAGGGTTAGGTTACAAAAAAAAATATCTCAAGCTTTGAACATCTCATGGAGCGCTGTTCAATCCATCATCTGAAAATGGAAAGAGACCAGCACAGCTGCAAACCTACCAAGACATGGCTGTCCACCTAAACTGACAGGCCAAGAGAGGAGAGCATTAATCAGAGAAGCAACCAAGCGGCCCATGGGAACTCTGGAGGAGCTGCAGACATCCACAGCTCAGGTGGGAGAATCTGGACACGGATAACTATTAGTCGTGCACTCCACAAATCTGGCCTGGCCTGGCAAGAAGAAATCCATTGTTGAAAGAAAGCCATAAAAAGTCCCATTTGCAGTTTGGAACAAGCCATCTGGAACTGCAAATAGGACTGAAAATGGATTTCTTGCTACCATGGCTTTCTTCTTGGCACTCATTCAGAAAAGCTATTTTTCTTCCACTTCACACTTACTGTATGCACCATTTTTTCTTGGTCTATCATGTGGAAAAGTTCTAGCGGTATGAATACTTTTGCAAGGCACTGCAACTGTCTTTCACATTGCTGTGGATGAATCTTTGGCCCACTCGTCTTACAGAATTGTTTTAATTCAGCCACATTGGAAGGTGTTGAAGCATGAATGCCTGTTTAAATCAATCGTATTTAAGTCTGGACTTGGCTGTGCATTCTGCTCCAGGATTTCCTGGTAGAGCACAGAATTCCATAAAAAGGTTCCATAAAAAAGCCGTTGTTGAAAGAAAGCCATAAGGGGAAGTGGTGGCTCAGAGGGCTAAGGCACTGAGTTACTGATCGGAAGATCGGCGGTTCGATTCCCAGCCCAGCCAGGTTACCATTGTTGGGCCCTTGAGCAAGGCCCTTAACCCTAACTGCTCCAGGGGCGCTGTACCATGGCTGACCCTGCGCTCTGACCCCAGTTACACTGGGATATGCGAAGAAGGAATTTCACTGTGCTGTAATGTATATGTCACAAAATAGAGGCTTTACTTTACTGCTTTACTTTTACTAGAAGTCGAGTTTGCAGTTTGCAACAAGTTATGTGGAAAGCGCTCCGGGACCTTTGTGGCCTAAATGCAAAATCACATGCACATTACCCTGAACACACCATGAAACATGGTGGTGGCAGCATCATGTTGCGGGGAATCCCTTCTTCAGCAGGGACTGGGTAAGCTGCTCAGAGTTGATGAGAAGCAGATACAGGGCTTATGTTAGAAGTCTGACCTTGAGACTTAATACTGGGGTGGAGGTTCTCTTTCCACCAGGAAAACAACCCTAAATATACAGTGGAAAGGTTTAGATCAAAGTATATTGAGGTGCCAGAATGGCCCAGTCAACGTCCAGACCTAAATCCAATTGAGGACCTGTGGCAAGACTTGAAAATTGCTGTTCACAGACACCCTCCATCCAATCTGACTGAGCTGTTTTGCAAAGAAGAACGGGCAAAAAGTTCACTCGGGTTGGACTTCCCCCCCAAAGACTTGCAGCTGTAATTGCAGTGAAAGATACAGATGCACGGCACAATTTTAGCATATTTTGAAAAGCATTTATAATTTTCTCTCCACTTTACACTTAATTTTTGTCGGTCTATCACATACTGTAAAAATCCCAACAGAATACATTTGTGGTTGTAACGTGACAAAATATAGAAAAGTTAAAGGGCTATTAATACTATTGCAAGGCGCATTATACTGTATGTACTTGAATTGTCTTTGTGTAATATTAAAAATTTATTTGTTGATCTGAATCAGTCAAGTGTGACAAATATGCCCCCCCAAAAATAATCGAGCGAATCATAGCAAATACTTTTTCGCAGCATTGTAAGGGTGTAATTGTTTAACTGAAGCACATTATAAAGATACATGAATCCTGAGAAGAACATCCAGCTCATCTTCAGCTGCTGTGTAAAACTCCTCGGCTTTACCGGTTCGCTTTCACCTCCTCAGCAGTTTTCATGGTAAGTAACTTTTGTTTCCATGTTCTGTTTTTAGACAAAGCTGCACCAGCAAAACACGTAAAGTCAGCCTCTAGCTGAGGGTCGTGTTAAATTACAGCACCGCAAATACTGTACGGCCTCCAAACGCACATACATGTACATGCTAGTAAAAGACTCAAGCAGCTTGTATTTGTATTGCATTTGAAGAATTTGAACAATTTCACGTATTTGATGATTCCTTTGTTTATTTGATGCACCACTTGTCGTGTGTCTCAAGGCAATCAGGGCACAAGGCAGGATACTGTACAGCCTGGATGAGGTACCATCCACTCACGGACACTACAGACAATCTAGAAACACTAATCAGTCCATACACATGCCTTTGCAATTTGAATAATGCATTCGTTTTAAAGAAGGCCGTTTGTCCATGAATTTCGATAACTCGTCACCGGCGTGCAGAAGAGACGCGTCTGTCTGTGGGAACTGTACACACACTCATTCACATGTTCCACATCTTTGGGCCATTAAGGGAGTTCCTGGGAGGCCGGCGGTTCAGGCGTGAATCAGACATGCAGTCCTGTTATGGCTCCGGTGTGCTGAGAAAACCTTCTACCTTGATTAGTGTAGCGGATCATAAAGAGAAATAAAAGGAGTTTTCTAGATTCTGTTTCTATCAAAAGTCCCGGTTTGACTTGAACACACTTGTAATCGTAAACACTTCAGCAATGCACCTTCTATAGAATATATCATATATATATATATGTATATATATATATATAAATGACGTACCACTGTGTTGCCTTCGGTGTTCTCCATCAGGAAGTGTAAAAAAAACAAAAAACAATCCTTCAATAATCCCACTCCGTCTCTTGTTACTGTCTTCTACGCTCTCGTGTCCTTCACAGTGTCCGTCATCATCATTCTCACTGCAACAGTGCTGGTGCTTCCTTAATCATCCTGCGTTTCTCCCCCTGTCTCGTTGGACTGGTTGGACAAGCACCGCATCATCACAAAGTTTGCTTTAATCTGCAGAAAAAAAAAAAGCCTACCCTTACTCAAGCCTCCGCCCAGAGCTGACCTGTTTTCAGCGAGGGTCCACACCCAGGGACGGACACAGACATTTCGAGGGGGAGGGGCTTAAGTGGAAAAATGGAAAAACTTCTCATATTTATTTTTTATTATTTTCTAAACAAAACATTATAAACGGTGATATGTTTAGTTATCATATTCATCTGCGATGTCTTGTGTCAAATGTATGCAAATCAGCGCAGTTTAATTACTTCACCAATCACAGGTACTTTATCACTTCAGAGGGGAGTTTACCTGCTCTGCCCTGAAATAAAGAATAAACCTTGGGCTGATACTGGAGACTCCTTCTACAGTATGTACTGTAACATGAACATCGGCATACAGAAAGCATCACGCGAACATAAGAATATTCTCATTTGTTTGTAATTAGACGTCTGTTCTTCCTGTTATTAAGGAAACTGTGATTAACCAAACCATGTGACTGAGAGCAACAGCTTCGCCTCTAGCAAACGATGAACTGATTTTACTCGATATGTTTGTCAGAGCGAATGGCTTCGTCTGATGTTAGACCTGTTCTGTTGACATTTGTTCTCCAACGTTCAGATGTGTCGTCAAGTCAAAAACAAAACAAAAAGGAAACATAGGGGCCGCAGTTACTTCCCCAGCTAAGAAAGCTATAACGGTTTACGAGCTCATGACCTCTTTTTTTTTTTTTTTTCCTATGTAGGATTTACTGATCAGGTGACATTTATCTAAAACATCTTTTATTTATTTATTTATTTATTTATTTTTTAACTCTTCGCAATTTTCAATCATGAAACGACAGGAGATACAAGCATCCAGAATTCAGACGTCATATGTGCTGCCATCTGCTGGTTTGGTACAGAGTTGCACAGCCTAATGGTTTTTGCTCACAACTGACTTGAGTGTATATATCATTTGTCACAATCTGGTGGTGCTGGGACTTGAACCCCCACAGTAACTCGGAACTGTAACCCCCGAGCCACTAGTAAGATCAACAACACGCTGGTATTTACAGTAACAGAAGGTATTGACTGATTATTTACTCTATATAGGTAAGGCGAGTCCAGTAGTGGATGTTTATTTAACATTAAAGGGAGGAGTCTCCAGCGTCAGAAAGTGTTCAGACAAAGAGAAATCTGGAGCCCATCCCAGGAGACTTCGGCCACAAGGACAGGATGCCAGTCCATAACTCAGCACACAAGCACACATCGACACAGTATGGGCAATTTGCGAATGCCTACAGTAATCTGCATGGTTTTGGAATGTGGATCTCCACACTGTTGGAGAACATGCATGGAGAACTTTACACACACACAGACCTGAATCGGATCAAACCCCCAACCCTCGACCCTGGAGGTGCACGGCTACAATGCTAACCATTACACCACCATTACATCGTCCAACACTCCACTCACCCACTTATACTGCTTTATCCTGTTTTTCATATTGTAGGGGCACACACACACACACACACACACATATATATATATATATATATATATATACACACATGTATATACACACACACACACACACACTCATTAACACACTACAAGCAGTTTGGGAACGCCAATTAGCCTAATCTGTACGTCTTTGGACTGTGGGAGGAAACCCACCAAACATGAGGAGAACATACAAACTCCATGCACACAGACCCCCGAGGCGGGAACTGACCCCAGCCCCTGGAGGTGCAAGGCGACGGTGCTAAGCACTAAGTAAAATAGGAAAGTAAAATGACTTCCTTTCTCTGATCACTGACTGAACCACAATGATTTGGAGAAACCTCAGAGAGGCAAAACCTTTATTAACACTTTGATAACTATTTATCAGATATATTTTTGGATTCAATTTGCCTTTTTATTAATAATGATCTCTATTTTCTTCCCACAAAAAAACAAAAACAAAACATGAATGCGCTGGGATACACGTACAGATCCTGATGAGAAATGTCTCTCACTAAACCCTTCTGAAGACCTGAAACCGAGTCTCATCTCTAATTAACCCATTAGACCTAACTTCAGTTCATCAACACTTATTTGGAGCAGCTATGGCCAGGTGATGTCATTGGTAATCCATGCCTTCTCATTGGTCCAGGGTGTCTTTCAGGAGGACATGCTGTAGAGCACATGCTCTAACCAACACACAGAGATAAATAAGGTAAGGGGAATTAATCTAGATGTCTCTGCATTTGAATTAACCGGACATGGTGAGGTTTCTGTAGCACACACATATTGTAAACACACACACACACATGTACTGTACAGAGTGCGGCCATGCCTCAGCAGTCGAGACGGTTATCAAAGTTGAAGATCGAGAGGAAGACCAGGCTGAGGTTTGCTCTGATCCTCCTCTGCTGTGTTCTGCTTACATCAGTCATCCTGGCACTGGGACTTTACTACAGTAAGAACACCAAAGTCACACATGGTGTAGGAGGAATAAAACACTTCTGAATGTCCTCTGGTTATTCGGAAAACACTTTTGCACGTGTATATTCGATGAAGAGGCGACCGTGTGACATCATCTGTCCATCTTCTCTCCCGACTTTCTCCCAGTCATCAGACACGTCGATTCAAATTTTTACTACTGCGCTCAGTCTCAGACGTTCATTCCCGCTGAAAATGCGTGTGACGGGAAGTTCGACTGCGGTGCCGGAGAGGACGAGCTCGACTGTGTGTCCAGGCTGTGGGCCAACACCACACATCCAGGTACAGGTACACCCAGACATGGTCATATTTTGTCATGTATCATCTACATCTAGGCATTTGGCAGACGCCCTTACACATCTGAGCAGTTGCTCAAGGGCCCAACAGGGACGACTTGGTGGTAGTGGGACTTGAACCTGGGACCTTCCGATCCGTAGGCCATTCCAATGCCTTAACCACTGAGCTACCCCTGACCTGATCATGATCCTATTGTGTAGCAATTCATACAGTACATCAGGGGTCTCAACCTCAGTTCCTGGAGGGCCGCAGCCCTACAGAGTTTTGTTCCAACCATAATTAAAAACACCTGATCCAACTAAACAAGTCATTAAGGCTTATTTGAAAACTACATGCTATGTATGTTGGAGCAGGGTTGGAACAAAACTCTGTGGCCCTCCAGGAACTGAGTTTGAGACCCCTGCAGTACATCATCACACCAAGTCTAAAATAGATTATTTTAAATACGTTCGAAACTTTAGATGCGTTTGCGTTTGAGGTGGTTTAGCGGTTAGCACTGTCACCTTGCACCCCCAGGGTCTGGGTTCGATTCCCACCTCAGCGCCTGTGTGCATGGAGTTTGCATGTTCTTCCCGCGCTTGGTGGGTTCCTTCCTGGTACTCCGGTTTCCTCCCAAAGACATGAAGATTAGGTTAACTAGCGTTCCCAAACTTCCCGTCGTGTGTGAATGAGCATGTGACTAACCTGGGTTAAGGCTCTAGCCCTCCTCCCCGCCACCCTGTATAAACTGCTATAGCTGATTAGCGTCTCGTGTGATGAAATGTTGCAGTACCTCTACAGTCCTATAGGTGGTGCACTCTAAACTACTGAAACCCATGTGATGGGAGCAAATCATCACAGCAAAGGCTGTGTTTAGAATAGTAACCCGTCACTATTTATACATGTGGCTTCCTCTCTTTTTCTGTGTGTGTAGTGAGGTTGATGGGCAAGAGTCTGATTCTGCAGGTCTTCCTTAACGGCAAAACATGGAGCACCGTATGCGCGGACAACTGGAGAACCCAGCACTCTCGATTAGCCTGCCAGCAACTGGGTTACACAAAGTATGTACCTGAGCGAAACGTATTAAAGATCCAAATCGTACAAATCCACACCATACACGAGTTCATGTTATTTAATCTTTTATTGTTAACAATAGACCGTCGGATCAGGATTGGTGGGAATAAACGGTGAAACAGCTCAGATATGGCAAAAGTCATGTTTTATCTCAATGCATCGGACAATTTAAAAGTAAAGTCTGATCGTTCTCATTGAGGAATCGATATCTTTACCAACTAGCCATTTTGTTTATCTAGAAAATTAACGTATCGTGTACCATTGTATGTTTTTTGCAACGTTTTCGTTTATCGCCTTCATACTGTCTCTATCTAATTCCTGCAAAGTGTTTGAGCTTTGATCTTTCTGATTCCTGTTTGCCCATAGGAGTCCACGGAGTATCCAAGTGCCGGTCCAGAGTCTACCTCCTGACCTGCTGAGTGTCTTCAGTGCCTTGAATAACGAAGGCCGAGACTCGAGCAGAAGCATCCAGAGTTTACTCAGCGTGAGGTACAGCGACGGACCATGTAACACACTCACAACGTTGATGCCGTTATTAACGCAGTGTGGCTTTTTTTCAGAGATAAGTGCAGCTCCGGCTCTGTGATCTCACTGTCTTGCTCAGGTAAGTGTGCGTTTCGAAACAGAAAACTTGAAACCATTACATTTATGCACTTTAATGTACCTACAGAATCAAATCATCTGTGTGTGTGTGTAGACTGTGGCGAGGTGGTTGGTGAAGATCGGATCGTCGGTGGCACGGATACGACTATCGAGTCGTGGCCATGGCAGGTCAGTTTGCACTGGGACATGCAGCACGTGTGTGGAGGATCGCTGATCTCAACCCGGTGGATAATCAGCGCCGCTCACTGCTTCTATGGGTGTGTATACGATCTGCACACACTCATCTGTACACAGCTGTAATGTACAGTACGTGTTAACCAGGCTGAACCTGTCAGCTATGACTTGTGGTGTTGCAAATTCTACTTGGAATGTTCACGTTATCGTTATGTCCAAGCATAAGTGACTCCCTTAAAAGTGATGGTTTGTGTCATTTCTCAGAAGAAACAAAGAGCTGAGCCAGTGGAGTGTGGTTTTAGGCCAAACCTATCTGACCTCATCCAGGGCTGTGCCAGTCGAGAGCATCGTGATGAACCAAGCCTACGATCCAGTGTCACATGACTACGACATCGCCATGGTCCGACTGGCCTCTGAGGTTCTTCCTGGAGGTGCCGCTTTCATGACTTCATCCATCTCTTTGTAGTAGTAGTGTCACTGGAGGTCGTTAATGGTTGGTTGGTTGGTTGGTTGGTTGGTTGAGTTTCTGGCTTTTATATTAGTGTCCAACCAAATGTGAAGAATTTGGGGAAAAACTAAACAAACAAAAAAAAACTTAAGCTTAAACTAATATTAACTTGGCTGTTATTCCATCTAAAAGGAACTCCAACTTTGCTTTTAAAATGAATCTTTTTAAGCTTGGCTATTGCTTGAGGTTCAAAAACAATTTTTTTTTTCCCTTAAAGCCACAATCCATCCTGTCTGCCTCCCCCCATACCAGCTTTCAATCAATGTGGGGGACAACCTTGTTGTGACTGGGTGGGGCGTCCTACACGAGAACGGTAAGTGTACAAAGGTAAACAGAGATCGCTTAGATATTATGTATTAACATGTGCAAGCCTGAGTCCGTATTAACAAGTTCTGGCTTTTGGTCCATCCTACGCTCAGGCCAGCTTTCGGGTGTTCTTCAGAAAGCCACGGTTCCCCTGATTGCCTTGTCCACGTGTTCCAGTGCGTCCATCTATGGTTCCGCCGTCACTCCCAGGATGCTGTGCGCCGGCTTTCTGAAAGGAGGAGTAGATTCCTGTCAGGTTGGAAACTTTTTTTTTCATGTTCTCCAGCAGGATTGAGTTCTCCCTTGTGATTGGTCAGAATGTGCTGATGGTTGGGCGTCATCTCCAAACTGGCATAATGAACAGATTTGGTTATATCCTAAAACATTTTTAAAAGACAATTTAAAAGACTGCAGTATATTTCTCCCTGTCTTGCTGTGTATGTAGGGGGACAGCGGGGGTCCGCTGGTGTTCCTGTCCTCCCGGTGGCAGTTGGTGGGTGTGGTGAGCTGGGGAGACGGCTGTGCCCGTCAGGGTCTGCCTGGAGTTTACACCGACGTCAGAGAGCTGCTGAACTGGATTTACATTATCATGGATGTGAGTGTGTGTGTGAGTAGTAGATGTGGAGATTTTAAGGAAATGATAAATGTTTCTCTTATGTAAGTGAACTCAAATATTGATGCAATTCCATATATAATTGTTTTTTTTTTTTTTTTTGAAGATTGGATAAACTGTTGTTGTTGATTAAGGAATCTTGGTATGGAGTATGGTAACGCTATAACGTCACACTTTCTAATAACTTGAGGACAGAGAAGATTAAGTCTACCGGTTGACATTTATTTTTGTCTTTGAGGTTCATTTCAAGACACTGTTTTGATATGATTCGTGTCCTCTCTTTTTACAGAAATACCCCTAAGGACTCTACATGCAGTGGAAGTCCTGGAGATAAGTCTAATGACACACCAAGACCATATGACGTACGGTATCTGTATATCCGAACTACTGTATGAACTTTACCTGGGCTGAATGTCATGTTTGTTAGTTCATGTGGTAGCTTCAGTAGCTCTCCTTATATGTTTTAAAGTAATATTAGATGTTTCGTCTGCCGGTTTTAAATATTTATTGTGTGGCTAGTCTAGACATAAATTGTTCTGTGTTTTATCTTTGTCACACCAGAAACTTTATAAATAAATGTCAATAAAGAAAAAAGGAATTCAATTTGTGTAGTTTCTCTTAAGTTCAATTTGCAGAGTTTAGTAATATAAACTTTTTTTTTTTTTTTTTTTAATGGCTTAAAAGTAACCAATGGGTTAAACCAGTGGTAAGTTTCAACCACCAATATACACTGACTCGCCAAAAACTATAAGATTTTATTCTGTCACTTTTAAGTTTGATTTGACCTTTAGGTTACAGCACACAATGACCCCTTTTCCGCCAAGGCAGTCCCAGAGCTAGTTTGGAGCCCAGTTTGGAAGTTTTTGGTTTTCGACAGCCAAACTCCGAGCACCAACCTTTTGCTGGGCTACAAAAAGAATAGCATACAGTACATCATGGTCAACTAAAAGTTTGGGAATGCCATCTTCAAGCATTTTCTGCCACCAGCATTGTTGCTACAGTAACATTCTAGCTGACATTGCTGGGAAAGTAGAGGTATACTATACACTGACACATACAGTACAGTGACCTAATGACATGACTCTCTAGCCCATGGAAAAACAAAGCCATTGGCTAGACTTTGTTTAGTCAATAAACAAAGTCTAGCCAATATATTTGTACTTTTGTTACTACAGGTTGACTTTGGTTGAAAAGGGGCTAATGTGGTTTCCAGTTCATATGTGTGAAAATTATCCCTCTTTTACAGTTTGAGTCCTGGAATACGGCCGTTCCATCAGGGAAGAAAAACTCCATAGATGTGATACGCTGGTCGTTCAGTACATTCGGGTTGTCGGCTGATACCGTTTTACTGCCGCATAACATTTAGCTCATGAGCCCAGACCTGAGCAACTGAACAGAATCTGAACTCGTCAGACCACATGACCCATTTTCTATAGCTCCAATATCCAAACTTTCCAAACAAGCATTTTAACAAATTATCTTACCTTTTTAGGTCTCATGAGTCTCACTAACAAGTGGTTTTCTTATGGGCTGTTTAGTCCCAATCCTGTGAGTTCTTATCACATTGTGTGTGTATGGAAATGTTCCCACTTTCCTTATTAAACCTAGCTCTGATTTTCATTGTTCACTTTTTACAATGCAATTGATAATGTGCAGAAGGGTTCTTAACCCAGTTCCAGTCATTTTTCCAGTCAATTCCCTTGATTTTTATTTATTTATTTATTTATTTATTTGGTGAGGCTGTGTATATTTTAGCCAAATTTGTTGAAATGCTTCATTTGAATCATATACAGTACCAAAGATGAATGTCACACTTTCATATTTAATTAGCAGCTCAGGTTTACATAAAACCTCTTCCTGTGCTTAAAAAAAAAAAACAGACATTCAGAGGGATTAGAGCACTAATAATTTAATGCATCAGATTCCAACACATCATCCAGCAAATCAGACAATTGAAATAACAAACTGGAAATCATAAAGTCTCGTAAGGCTATCATTGTCATCCAGTAAAAATGAGGTTCATTGAAAATGGTCAAATAAGTTTGTACGTTTAGAGGTTTCATCCACTCACTCGTAGCTCTTCCTCATTCATCTCTCACATTCACACTTGGCAGAGGTACAGTTTTAACAACCGATGTTATCTGATGCTCTCTCGCTCTTTGTTCAATCTTTTGGTTCATAGCTACAGTACGTCTTATTGCTGAATTATCAAAGTAACATCATTTATTGATTATAGATAGCACTATTTTTTTTTAGATATTCAGTATTCACCACAAACTAATAGAGATGTACTGTAAAGTGTTAGTGTAAATTAGCACTCTAATTGCACATAATCAACCAAGTAAGGCAATGTGAGTGAGGATATAAACTGAAAGTAATTTTATGAAGAACAATTATAGATATACTGTATGTTTGCTGTAATAAATGCAGTCTAGTCCAGTCTAATGTTATACTTCCCAAAATTAAAACGGTTAATATGTAACATAGAGGAAAATCTGAAGGACAAGGGGAAAAAACTGTACTGTTCCAAAAACCCTTCGGGGTGTCGAAGATGTACAAAATGTAAAAAAAAAGTGATTCTGTCCAATTGAATTGTCAAAAGTAATGGAAACATTTTCATTATGCATATACAAATACAATGCTGTATCTAGTTTTGAACTTCAGAACACTTCAGCTTTTCTGCCATTGCTACTGCTAGTGTTCCAGCACGACACACAATATACAGTATCAGGTGACTATACATCATTGTATTGAGTTTTGAATTTCTGGTGCTGATGGATACAGAATTTTTTTTAAATAAAATCTACCTTTCTTGTTTATTTGAAAAAAAAAAAAAAACATAATGTCTATGAGCATTTGTAACTTTGTGTTTTATGACCTGATACAGCTATTAAAATCTCCCCAAATGTTTAAATTTTGTGCTTCATTGTGAAATTTTTACAATTTCCTTAACCTTGGTTTCTAAAACACATCAACTCTTTACTCCGTTTCCAACACACTGACAATCAGAATGTTCACATTTCGAGCAAAGCTGGAAGATGCTGACGTGGCAAAAGCAGGAGTCTTCCTTTAAAATCACTTTAGTTGTCCATTAGCCACATAATGTCAATTTTTTTTACAACTGATTTTAAGATCCTTGTATTGACAAAGTTTAATGGCTATCAGTAGGATCAAGAAGGCTTTAACTGCACAAAAATCGAAAGGTAGGAGCCTTTCTGAGCAACAACTCGAGAAAGGACAAGAGGAGCATGCGGAATGCATCAAGATCGACTTTGTATATTGGAAATGAACACAAAGCATGCTAAATTGTCAATTTCACAAATTGTTAAGAAATCACAACCAGGAGTTCCAGGAACACAAATTTCAAACTTGTTGTACTTTAGAATGAAATGATCTACATGTAATTAGGGTTTTACAATAGTGGGAAATACACCCCATGTTTATCATGTAACAAAAGTGAGAAGGGAAGGACACCAACAGTTTTGTTATTAATGAAAAAAAAGGCAACCAGTGGCGTAGTGGTGCCTGGAGAACTAGGTATGCTGTAAATTTATCGACAAAAATTTTCTAAAGTGGCCTGTTCAGCAAAGGAATAAAAAACGTGTGTTATAAACAGCAGTACAGTGGAACCTTGGATTACGAGCATAATTTGTTTCGGAAGCGGGCTTGTATTCCAAAACACTTGTAAACCAAATCAAATCTTCCCATAAGAAATAATTAAAACTCAAATAATTTGTTCCACAGCGCAAAAAAATAAATACAGAAAAATAATTAATACAATATATAAAGTAAAAATAAAACAAATTAACCTGCACTTTACCTTTAAAAAAAAATTAAAATAAATCCCAACCGTTTGTGCGCGCAGACGCCGTGTATTTGTGTGTGTATGTACAGTATGTGTGTGTGTGTGTGTGTGTGTGTGTGTGTGTTTGTGTGTATGTGGAATTAGCCCCTTCCCTCGCCTCGTCTTACACAGTAAAACTCCTCCTCCCTCCCCCACCTCGCTTTTTAAGTTTCACAACAAACACACACAATGTTTTAACGGGGAAAAAAAGAAGAAATCTCTCTAATGACACTCGCGTGAGCGCAGGCTAACGGAATCACTGCTGTGAGGTAAAAAAAAACAAAAAAACAAATGAACCAGCACCTTACCTTTGAAAAGAATCGCGACAGAGCAGAGTTTCTGTGTAGAGCAGAGTGTGTGTGTGTCTTTGTGAAGCCGGGGAGGGGGGTGTAAAAGAGAGAGAGAGAGAGAAAGAGAGWGTGTGTGTGTGTGTGTGTGTGTGTCAAAAAACTCGGCACTCATAAACCAAGACATGCTCGTTTTTCAATTTTTGCTCGTCTTGCGGAACATTTGTAAACCGAGTTGCTCGCAATCCGAGGTTCCACTGTATATAGAAATCAGCTTTTTCATTATATGAACCAATAAATCGAACCAAACCGAACACTGACTAAGTTCCGTGTACGTCTGAGAGCTGATCAAAACTTGTTTGCATAAGCTACAGTAAGCGAAGCAAGTTTACAACTTAATAATTTTTTTTTTCCTGTCAGCAAAATTTATTTTGAAAGAGTTAACCAGCGATACCAACATTGCATTCGACTTGAGTCCAAAAGCTACATGATTTTTCATGTTGTTTTGGAATATTGGTCATATTTTTAGGTGGCTGCAGTAATGCAGCACGATAGTATATATGCCTCATACAGTACCTGTGTATAGCCTGCACTAAACCACTTACTGTAGTTTCTATCCAGTTGTTAATAAGCTAGCATTAGCGTTTTGACGCATTATGTAACAATTCTTTTTCCTAAACATTAGCAGAACTGAAGAAATTTTATGATTATTTTATGAGTGAGGGGGAAAATCAGATGATGGGGAAATTTTATATATATATATA
>QMIH01000964.1:83056-93489 GCA_003987875.1 Clarias batrachus
ACTAAGAAATTGGGCCTGCGATTTAGATTTCCATGTTTGAGGTTGATGTTACTTATTTATTTATTTATTTACTATTGGTTATTAATCTAGAGGATTATCCAAATAACACATTAAATCAGATTTCCCAATTCAGTAAATATACTGTAAAATGTAAAATTGGGAAAACTTTAAAATTATTTAAACTAAAATACGATGTGATGCCGGGTTATGGACGTTGTGTTTTTTTGTTTGTTTGTTTGTTTTTCCCTCCAAAAAATGTAAAATCACCACAAATTGAAAAAAAAATTTTTTTAATTATTTTTTTATATTTATTTATTCTTTTTTTTTTTTTTTACTAATATTAACATATATATAAATGAATGTTCCAATGTTTCAATGTTATAAAAAAAAGAAAAATGATGTCCAATTTGTGATAATTTAAAACATTTTTGGAGACGAAAACAATTATTCAAATATATATTCATATTTGAATTAAAATTGTTTTTTAAAAAAAATTGCGTTCTACATTTTCTGACTCGGTAACATCTAGACCTACTTCACCTGGTTAAAGAACAAACATAAATAACAAACCCCAATCTGAGAAAAATGCAAAAAAAAAAAAAAAAAAGTCAATGCGGCATCCTGGTTGAACTAATCTACAAGATATTTGACAGCGCTGTGTTTGTTCGTTATCAAGCCGGCGCTGGTCTCATGCTGATTAAAGTCTCAGAATATCGCATTCGTACTGTAGCTGTGTGTGAGTGCTGATCATTTGGATACGCGTGTGTTTATAAGCATACATTCATATCACAACGCTGTCTAAGTTTAATATGTGATTCAGTAATAAAAAGAAGTAATAAGTGTATTACTATTAATACTTCATATCTTAAACATCGTTGTATATTGCGTTCCTCTACCGCTACAGTAAACAAAGGTTGTTTCTTATCACCATGCTAGAAAAAGCATCGCTTAATAGTGTGAAGCAGCATCGTCAGTATTGTATTTGCATTAGTCTTGTCGTCTATTTCTAAGAGGTTTTCAAGTATTCATTCATCAGCTAGCAGCATCTACATGTTCATCGGGTTTCTGTTTCTATTGTTGCATTCTGTTTTATTTGCATTACCCTTTGTGTGTGTGTGTGTGTGTGTGTGTGTGTGTGTGTGTGTGTGTGTGTGTGTGTGCATGTTTGGCATTATTGTAGTCCTCCCTACCCCTAGGTGGCGACAGAAGCGTCTACAGGCACCCGGTTTTAATCTAAAGCAAAAATAAACAGACAAATATACAGTAAATACCAGTAATATGTTTCAGAGAGGCAGAGTCGAAATTGCTTCATGCGGCCGAGTCCGGCTGAGTTACAGTAAGTCTGTACATTGCATTGAAATGCATAGGCAGAATTCGATAATGTTCAGATCTGCACTTGGACATAAACAAGAGAGTGTGTGTGTGTGTGTATGTGTGTGTATGTGTGTGTGTGCGTGTGTGTGCATGTGTGTGTGTCACTCTCAGGGCTTCTTTGGTGTAGGTTTGGGTGTCACTTTGGAGCCGGACAGTCCGTTTTCTGTATTATCGATCCCTGAGGAGGAGACGAGGCACTCCTTACTGCAGTGCAGACAGAGAGAGAGAGAGAGAGAGACAGAGAGAGAGAGAGAGGTGGTTAGTTCTTTGCTCCTTCCACAGTTTCCCCTTTACCCCAGACAGCCTTGCATCCTCACACAGCGGAGCCGATTGTAAGGGCTGCACTGGGGTCAGTGTTACTGTGTTCTGTCAAGAAGAAAACAAATCCCACCGTTTGCGTTGCCTAACGCAGGTCAGGCGAACGTATACGAGGATCATAATCTATTTTAACAAGCTTCGTCAAAATACTGTTTATTCCTTTCTGGAGTAAAGTGAGTAAACTGGACAGAAGCCAGACATTCAGTCTCACAAACACGTGACTGAAAGCGTGGGACTGTCAATGAGCAGCCCAGTGTCCAGGCGCTCTGTCTTTATTCTGTGATATAAAGCCTCGGGGCTAGTAAGTAATGAACGTCCATGTCACTGGAAGGGAGGAAGGAAAGCTGAGTGTGTGTTTTTTCCAGGATTTTATTCTAACTTCAACTGTTCGACACAATACTGTTCCTGCAAGAAGTGTTTCCAGAACAGCAGAACTGACTGTTCCTGTTAGTTATCTAATTACCTGATGTCATACGTGTTATTTCATAGTTTATCAAAACAAAAAAAATCCAGTATTGTTCTAGAATGTTTGCAGTACATGACTGCGTTAAAGGTGGTAAAATATTCCAATTGCTCTATAACGTAAGCTACAAGTGGTGTGCTCTAAACTAGTCACATGTTGCTGGAGCGCGCGGCATGATCGTGTGGTAGGAAGGAATGATTTCCTATGTTTGTTTATAAATGTGTAGGAAAAGAATACATTTTGAGTCAGGAATTAAGAAAGAAAGAAAGAAAGACCCCGCTCTCAGTTCTTCTCCTCGAGCTTGGCGAGGACAAAGAGTGAGAGGTTCTTAAGCCAAAAAAAAAAAAGAATATTGAATCTGGAATATTTATAAAATTGTGATATTTACAAAATCTTGTAAATCCAATCAGCACCTGGCTATCGAAGGGAGGGAGGGAGGGAGGGAGGGAGGGAGGAAGGAAGGAAGGAAGGACATAAACCCCGCTCTCACTTCTTCTCCTCGAGCTTGGCGAGGACGAAGAGTGTGAGGTTCTTCAGCAGCATGAAGATCACCAGCAGGGCGATGCCACTTCCCACACACAACATGATGATCTTGGTCAAAGTGTTATCCACAATCCGTACTGAAAGAGGAGAAACATGTGTTAAATAAACGTCCGCTTAAAGAGGAAAAGTCACCACACTGGCGATGGTACGGATAGCGGAAAATGTATTTCAAATCCCAGTGAAAGAGCTGTTGCTATAGAAACCATGACTTCAAAAAATAAAGCAATAAACTCCTGGTGCTCCTAATTAATACTGCGCGTTTGCTTTTTTCCAGGGTTCAAGGTTTCTATTTGTGCAGACATACAGGGGAATCCAAATACCATCTCTCAAGTGTTCACATCGTCAATGCAATACAGAAGGTTTGTCTAAAAACTATTTAAGTAGCTAATGTCTCTAATCAGGACTTCCCCAGCAGGTAAATGGACCTGACGACCTGACAAAGCAGCATCGCTGAGCAAAACAGAGCTTTATCAAATAATCCAAGCAGCACGAGCGTACAGTGGAAACCTCACTCACATTCCTCAAACACATAGAGTGTGAAGATGGCGCTGTGGTTCTTGCCCTTCTCTTTGACGTTCTTGCCGAAACACGTGTACTCGCCAGCGTCCTCGAAGGTCACGTTCCAGATCATGATGGACACGTTGTTCTGCTTACTGGAACCCACGAACTCCACGCGCTCCCGGTAAATGTGCTTGTTCACCAGATCTGCCTTGTCCGTCGGGATCACAGAGTCCATCACCTGATCGGGTGACACAGGACACGTGACTGGACGAACAACCTCACCACAACCTCAGACCTGGACCGTTCTAATAGTCTTCCTAACACATTTAATTCTGACCTAATATGTGTGAATCTACAAATTCAGTCAGATAAAGATTCCATTATGATCACTAACTCCACCCCGTATCCGGACCTGTACCCTGAGCAGAAAGAACTTCATGAAAATCAGGAAAACTACTGTAGCTCTAGATTTCTTTCTTTAATGTGTCAGCTCACTGATGGAGCCTCACCTTCACCATGGTGCCGTTGTCATTGTACTCCCATTTGAAGTAGAGCTGGTCAATGCCGATGCAGCTGGCGTAGGTGCAGGGCAGCAGGACGTCGCTACCGTTCACCACCTCGGCGAAGGGGATCTTACCCGTGTTCATCTCCAGCGCCTCTAACGTCCCGTAAGAACCTAACGTGGAGGACAAATGAGAGGTAGAGTGTCTCTCTCGAACACTGAGTAGGTTCCAACAGTTTTGTAATGTTGGTAAAGTTTGATACCCGATGATAAAGAAGGTTCACTGGTCTTGCAGTTGAATGTAAAGGGTCTGCAGTGATGAGTATGAGGCTTTACAGTACAGTAGATGATGGCTGAGTCGCTGGAATGGATCTAATGGACAGTAGTTTCATCTGTAATGATGTTGTACTTCTTTAAATCAACATGAAAGCGCTGCTATACTGTATAGCGTTCATTATCATCTGTGCAGCGCTTACACGCACTTAATTTTTTAAAAAAGGTTGCGTTAATTAAACACTATGACTATGCAGGATCTGTCTCTGAATCAAAGTTGGGAGCCATTTCAATGAAAACTGGGACAAATCCCATCATCACAAAGATAAAAAAAAAACTCTCGCAGTGGTAAAGCACTCGTCCTATCATCCAATGATCGCGAGTTCGATCCCCGGGTGATGCTGTAACCTCTCGCAGCCGGAGGTCTAGAGAGAGCTGATTGGCCGAGCTCTCTCAGAGGGGAGGGACGAGAGGTACTTGGTGCTCCCACATTAATCACGGCTCTACAGCCAATCAGAGGCGTCTGTGAGCTCGCGCAAGCGGAAGGAGCGGATAGCGCTGTCCTCCGAGTGTGTTACTCCGCCCTCAACGGTGCGTGAGCAAGCAGTTCGTAAAGAGGCGTCACGTGGTTTGGAGGAAACACGTGATAGTCTTCGGGGTCCCGGCTGAGGGTTGCAGTAGCCTTAATGTGGAGCCCCCTAGTGACGAGGAGGAATTGGACAAGACTAAAATAGGGAGAAAATCGGCAATAATAATAATAATAATAATAATAATAATAATAATAATAATAATACAAGGGGTGTTCAAGTCAAACCAGGACTTTTGATTGTACAGTTCTGAGAGTAAAATCTCCCTTTATTTCTCTATATAATCCCCTGCTACACTAATGCACTTCTCCCAGTGTTTCACTAGTGCTTGGACACCATCAAGGTAGAAAGTTTGCTCAGTACGCCGGAGCCGTGATCAGACTGCTTGCTTCACTTCACGTCTGAAACACTGGCCTCCCAGGACCTCCAAACATGTGGAAATGGCTTGACGTGAGGTCAGGACTGTACGAAGGATCAAGAGGTCCACTCGGTAAATGTTCACAAGACGTCCGGTCTTCTTTAAAACGTCTGCACTGTTCAAATGGTTGACTATGGCTACCAGAAATCTCTAACCCTAACCCGGTTTGACTGGAACATTTCTTGCATTATTATGATTATGATTATGATTATTATTAACCTATCAGTTCCTAGTCATAAAATCCTGTCATTGCCATTTCTTTTAAAAGATTCCCCGGCTTTAACCCTTTTAGCTTCCTATTTTTATTCACTCCAAAATGGCTTTTTATAAACTTTAACAAAATGTTTTATATATATATATATATTGTCCCTGATAGAATAGTGCTTGTAGCATGAATCTTTTATACTTAATAGTGTCTTTTTCAGTAATAAAATGAAAATAAATGTAATAACCCTGCTTTCTGGGAACACCAAGAAAATCTCATTCCCAACCGTCCGGCTCACTCAGTCAGAAAAACCAAGCTAGATCACATCTGATTCATATCGCTTTCCTCTTGAATTTCACTTCTTTTCTTCTTTTGTATTAATGTTAATTCTGTAATTTATTCGTATGATGTCTCACTTTTCTCGCTTTTGACTTGTAAAAGCCTGAATGTCTGGAGCTTTGTTCTAAGGATTTCCCGACGTGCTCTACGGATCACTTTCAGCTCGGCTAGTCGGAAATCTCGTCTCAGCTCGTGCACGAATTGAAGCTTTTAACACAGGCCTAAAGGATTAGGAACATGATTCTCTAAACAGCTTCTGTGATGCAAAACCTGCCGCTCGAGATCTCGCTGTGAAACTCACACCTCACCCTCATTAAAGTTATAATACATAATTATATTTATTCCCCAGTTTGACTGATTCAAACTTTAACATCTTAGCAGTTTATGTTTCATAATCCAGTACGTTAATATTATGACATGATCTCATATTCTATTTTTTTATTAGATTTCAGAAATCAATACTGCTGATGATTTGAGCCGCTAAAAGGACATGAAAGGAAAAATTTGTACGTTTGAAAATAATATACGCAGTTAATCTTGGTTTGACTTGAACGCCCCTCGTATGTGTGTATATACTGTATGTTCAAGTCAAACCAAGACAAAATGGTCCATACTCTTTTTAAAAAAAATTTTTAGCAGTATATATGTAGATTTAGAAATTATAGAAATTGTCTTTTTGATGAAAAAGGTTTGCGAGAGCTCACAAAGACCGAGCAGACTCCATAGAGGTCAATAGGTCAATGTTTAATTATTAGACAAGCGATTTACACCAGCAAATAAATAAAAACATAAATAAAAAGTAAAAACATTTTTTATATTTACACAGAGATAGTTTATTAAATGAATGCATTATTTTATCATAAGAGGTGGAACTTGTCAGAAAATTTTCATTATTATTATTATTATTATTATTGTTATTATTATTATTATTGTTATTATTATTATTATTGTTATTATTATTATTATTGTTGTTGTTGTTATTATTATTGTTATTATTATTATTATTATTATTATTGATTCTTATTGTTATTGTTGTTGTTGTTATTATTATTATTATTATTGTTATTATTATTATTGTTGTTGGTGTTGTTGTTATTATTATTGTTATTATTATTGTTATTATTATTATTGTTGTTGTTATTATTGTTATTGTTATTATTATTATTGTTGTTGTTATTATTATTATTATTGTTATTATTATTATTGTTATTATTATTGTTGTTGTTGTTGTTGTTATTATTATTATTATTATTATTATTATTATTATTGATTCTTATTGTTATTATTATTATTATTGTTATTATTATTATTATAGTTGTTGTTATTATTATTGTTGTTGTTATTATTATTATTATTATTGATTCTTATTGTTAAGAAGCAAACAATTCAATGATGTCATTTTAGAAACTGTCTAGTCATGAAACGTCTCCCAGTGATCTGATATACTCTCACAGATTTTTATTTCATTTATTAATGAAGGATTATTTAAATTTATTTATTATTTTACTCCCACACTTGCCGTTTCTCCTTTAGGGGGTCTGTATATCATTAATGCGACACTTGGTGATAGTTGTAGTGAAAATGTTCTCTGTAGAGGCTTTATTATGCGCATTTATTTATATCAAGGCATCTTATACTTACAGAACATGGCTGAGTTAAAGTGCACTCTGACAGCCAAACCCATAATACAGACAGATCCGGTGCTACGTTTATTGGATCTCTTCTTTTAAATTTGCAATCCTTACTTTTTAGTGCATTATGTGAATTATTCTCTCTCTCTCTCTCTCTCTCTCTCTCTCGCTCGCTCACTCATTTCTCTTCTCTCCGTCCTTCTCTCTTGCAGCAATGATGCTGCAAAATCCCATTCACAAAAAAACAGCGTCTCTCTCTCTCTCTCTCTCTCTCTCTCTCTCTCTGCAGTGAGGGCGTGAGTCGACTCCTTCCCTGGACCTGCTCTTCATCCAGGCATTGATTACCACTTGCTCTGTCTGCAACGCACTAACACCTATGAAACCTGATGCAATGCAAATAGTCATATTCATAGCAGGTTTAAAAAAAAAAAGTAATCTAATAAAAAAGATTTCTCATACACAGACACGTGCAATATGACCTAATGTTAGAGACTGGATCACGGAAGATGCTTTACTTTTTTAGATTTTAAAGCCTGAATGTCTGCGATTTCCATCTCCAGAGAGACGTCCTTATTTCTTTGTGCCTATTTGGGACAGTGAATCGTTCTGGAGACGGTGTAACTGAATACAAAAGGTCAGGAGCATTAATATTGATATTCCGATGTGTATTTATAGCGTAATCACAGGAGGTTAGTTTTTAGAAGCGACAAACTAAACACAAAAATCTACGTGGAAAGCCTTCTGACTGTATTTCACTGCGTGTTAGTTAATTAAAGCTAAAAGCACGGCAGCATGGCGGCGTAGTGGTTAGCACTGTGGGCTCACACCTCCAGGGTCAGGGGACGATTCCCGTATCGCGTCGGTGTGCATGGAGTTTGCATGGTGTCCGGTTTCCTCCCACAGTCCAAAGCCATACAGATTAGACCAATTGGTGTTCCCAAATTACCCATAGTGTGTGAATGAGCATGTGTGTGCCCTGTCCAGGGTCTAGACAATGATGAGACAATGACTTCAAATCACTGCAAACCTAAAATGAATGCTAAGCGAACAAGCCGCTAGAACCAACATGCTAGTTCAGCTACCAGTTGGCTTCAAAACAACAACAACTGACAATTCATTAGTTTTGTTGAATGACATTAGAACATTTGGGACACGTGAGTAGATCAATAAACTCTATATAACTGTGGATGTCACTGGACGTCCTCCTATCCACAGTCCCACCTGATTTCAATTGGCTCGCACAACCAAGGCTTGCAAATTCACCTTGATTCAGAAGTGTCCTTCTCCCTTTCGTGAGTTCTCTTCTCGATGTGAGTGAAATTTATTCAGGTTATCTGAGAGACACCTTTAAAGTCAGATTTCAGATTATTATCCTAGCTCTAAAAAAACTAAAGGAAAGTGAAGAGATTTCCTTTTTTTTTTTTTTTTTACTCCTGATGATGACGTCTAAAGGAGAGAATGCACATGTTTACACAGCTGCCGTGTGACCAAGCGGTACAATGCTCGGTCAGCAAAAACAAAATCTGATACCGTTTCATTTTCCCCCCCAGCGCTTCGGTACAGGAGAGACAGAGAAGAGTCAGAGAGTTCACCTCCACCCTGATGTTCAGTGTTTAACTCGCTTTAAGATCAGGAGCTTAGATCGGTGGCGTTGGAGCGGGATAGCTATCAGCAATATGCTATTAAGTGGGCGTGGCCGACCCTGACGTAGAACCCAATCTCTAGAGCTTAAAGACTAAAGTCTGGTTTTCTGAGTAGTTGTGAATTGTGAATAGTGTTATGCTCAGTAAAGAATAAAACACAAGATGTGCCCTTAGACGGAAAAAATTATTCTTTGAGTGATTTATGATTTACGCATGTTCAAGTCAAAGCGGAACCTTCGATAAAACACAATTCCAAGAGTAAAATCTCAGAATGCCGAAGCTATGATCTGCGTCATGTCTAAAACGCTGGCCTCCCAGGCACTCCTGAGGTCCGGACTGTACGGGATGTGACAAGTTCCCATAATTTGCAGGTGGTGCTGGTGAACGATTGTGTGTACAGTTCACACAGACAGATGCTTTTTATTATTTCTTTTGCACAACTTGTCGACAAATTATAAATTGTTTATGGGAACAACTGCGGTGAGCCCCGGACATACAGCGTTCTTTAAAGCCTTCGCACCTTCTAAACGTTTTACCGAGGCTAAGAGTCTCATCACCGTACTGTGCTTGAAGTCTTCTGTAAATGTCAATCGCTCGTACACCTTCGTTCACCAGCAAATTTCACCAAATCCTGGTTCGACTTAATCATCTCTCACACTTTCTGTAGACCAGAGGTTTTCCACATTCTAAAGACAGAGCTGGTGTGGCTGGAGGTTTTCACTGCAGCCAAATTGAAGGCACACCTGAGACCAAGATGAACTGATTAAACGAGTGAAATCAGAACGTCTGCTGAAAGCCAAGGTCAAGTAATTAAACAGGTGGAATCAGGTGTAGCCCCCACTTGATCAGAAGGAAAACCACACACCGCACCAGCACTTTGCAGATAACATCTGTCAAAATACTACAAAAAAAAAGTCCAATATTGAAGTCTTTTCGTTCTGTTTAATAAAGTTAGTCGTTCTTATGTTCATTCACGACTAATTGGCACACTTTTACTTTACTGTAGGTATAAGGATTAAATATAAACCAAACCAACTAAATTACTTTAATGATATGACATCAGTATGATTGTCCTTCATCAGTAACAATACTACCATACAGTATGGTTTTAAGCGTAGTCGTATCTGATCTATACTATTTTATATACAATTCTTTACTGACATACTTATGTAGTACAGTAGTATAAGATTCACAATATTGCAACATGTGACACTATTTACAGTATGAGCATAGTATAATTTCTGTACTCTTGTATGTAGTATTTATCTACAGTATGTAGTATTTCGCCCCTTAGGTTTCGTTTCCTTTCGATCGAGGAACTATTATATTATCAAATGAGACTATTTTACATTCAAATTAATAACGTAGTACAAATTCCATACTTTTTTAATACACTAATTCGTACTATTGTATAAATTATGTACTATTTTATATATTATTTAGTACTGTATGTAGCATGAATTCCATACTACTTTATGTACCACCTACAGTAGTACTAGAATATAAAATGGCTACTATACCATTTGTCACTGTAGCATTAATTCCATACTATTTCATGTACAAATTAGTACTGTTGTATGAATTCCATGCTATTTTTATACAGTAATTTGTACTCTAGTGTGAATTCTGTACTATT
>QMIH01000964.1:94281-118050 GCA_003987875.1 Clarias batrachus
TATTCTATAATGTAGTATGAATTTAATATAACTTTAAAGGACACATATTATGGTAGTATGAATTTTATGTAGTATTTATCACTATAGTATGAGTATGAATTTCATACTATTTCACATATTTGAATTATTACTGTAGTATGAACTCCATACTACTTTATATAGTAATTATTGCTTTAGTATGAATTCTGTACTATTTTATACAGCACTTAGTACTAGAAACTAAGAATTAGTAAGTAATAGTACTTATGTACTATGTTGTCCTGCAGTATGAATTCTGTACTCATTTATATACTATTTAGTGTGTAGTATGAATTCCACACTACTTTATGTACTACATCGTACTATAGCATGAGTTGTTGAGTAGCATGAGCATACTATTTTATATACTGTTTACATTGTAGTATCAATTTTACATCATTTCATAGACAAATTATTATTTTTAATACCACATTGTACTGTGGTATGAATATTTATAACATTGTTGTGGTAATTTATGTGGTCTTATTTAGCAACAAAATGTGACTTCCATACTATTTCACATCCAAATTATTACTTTAGTATGAATTATAGGGCGATGAGTATTTTGGTATGAATTGTGTACTATTATATCTACGATTTCATTCTGTAACATGAATTCTGAGCTATTTTTATGCAGTGATTATTACAGTAGTATGAGTTGTGTACTATTTTAAATACCATTATATGAATTCACTACTACTTTACATGCTATTTATTTAAGCTACATATATAAGCTTTGCAATTTATAGTATTGTACACTATCAAATCCTGTGTACTAAGATACTGTGTAGAATATACTTACTGTATATACTACACTACTTGACAACCTATTTATGGAGATATTACATTATATTTAGTAGTATGGAGGACGTATTTGTCCTTGAACCCGTTCTGAAACTAGTCCCTTATACTTAAAGGTTCCTGAAGAGGGACGACCTAAAGAACAACTGATTTGACTTATTTTCACCTTTTTTTTTACTCCTGAGTAAAGAAATGTAGAGAAAAGTACACAGCACGCTTACTGAATGTGACAATCAGGAGAAGGCTGATGTAGCTCCTTTCTGGCAGGAACCTTTTTGCTTTCAGGATCTCCATCTCTCAGTCCTTACAAACGCCTTTCTCCACCGCTCTCTACTCCTACTGTAGGTATTCTGTCCGTTTCCCAGAATTCCCACTTAGAGGCCTTGGCAGTTCGGGTGCACACCTGGTCCACACCCTGGTATACTTTGCAAGACGTCTGGGTGCTTACATCAAAGTTTGATTTATCTTCAGCGTGCAGTGGAGCTGAGTCCCAGCAGAAGTTCCAGTTTATGAGGAAAGATCCTGAGGATTGTTTTTTTTTTTTCTGTCTGTCTTTGTAGACTCTTTGTAGACATGAAAAGGATAAAATCAGAAAGACAGGCATGAGAAAAAAGTTAACTATGCACAAGAATATATAAATGCACAATGCTAAAATCTAGTGTGTTAGTGTGTGTGTGTGTGTGTGTGTGTGTGTGTTATACCTCTTCCGATGCTCTACGTGTCCTATAGAGAAAATTCCACAGGGCAATATAATTTAAATCAAAGCGTCTTCAGGATACATACCGGTGTTCTTCTGCTCCTGATGTTCTAGTACACGTGCGGATGCACACCATCAAACACACACATACACACACACACTCTCTCCATCCCGGGACATCAGAACAGCAGTGCGCTTTCTGCAGAACTGCAGACTAAACACAAGAGGCTTCGTTTGACTGCTGAGGAAAATCTGGCTCTAACTCAACTTTTCTCTCCTCTGGATGCCCGGCATTCTCTCTCTCTCTCTCTCTCTTTACTCCCTCTCTTCCCATACCCTCATCATTCCTCTCTCTTTTTTTTTTTTTTAAGTTGTACTTCAGTCTGTTACACTCGCCCTGTTCTTTCTGCAGTGCAGACTCACAGCTGCAGTGCTGACTTCGGATCAGCTGTTTTGTGTGTGCGTGTGTGTGTGTGTGTGTGTGTCTTTGGTGATTTGTTTATTTTGTTTGTTTTTTGGCAATGAGAAAAGGAAAGGAATAAGAAAACAAAAATCAGAAATCTGATCTTAATCTGATCTTATGAATGAATTGAAAGCTGGATTTTGCCCAGGCACTGAAAAGGACAGCACTCACCATGCATAGCTGGCTTTCTTACTGTATATTTTAAAATGCCATTGTACTATAGAGGTTGTACAGTATGTTATAGGTGCCTGTTTAGTACTATACTATAGAGTAGGCTAGTATGGGTGCCATACTATTTCCTATGTAGTTCATGAGGCAGATTTTTGAAACCTAGAATTTAGTAAGTAATATTTAATTGAGCCACATGGATGGAATAAATACTATTCTGACCTAGTGTTTGAGTAGTACACTGTGGTAGCATGGGTTTCATACTCTCTTTCTTTTAATCATACTACTTACAATATGCTACAGTATACTAACATATTATTTATTACAGCAGTATTTTCACTAGTACGGATGGCATAGTACAGTACATTAACATACTACTAATACAGCTGTACTAAATATCAAATACTATTTAATGTACTATGGGTAGCATATTATATTGATGTCCTGTATAATAGGGTAGTGTGGATATTGACATGGGTTCTATATTATTTAGTACACCATACTATTAAGTACAGCAATATGGATAACACATTATACAGAAATACTGCTTAATATAGTAGTATGAGGTTTTGACTTTAGTGTTTAGAACATTTGCATGACTACCACATTTTTCTGATTTAAACAGTACTATACTGAAATGCTATTCACATAGAATGGTAGTATGGTTCCCATAGTACTGTAATATATTCTTTAGTACAGCTGTATGGCTAGTACATTATACTGACATCCTGTTTAGTCTGGTAGCATGGATTCCATATTTCTTTAACATACCCTTTAGTACAGCAGCATGGTTTGATACACCCACTGCTATACTTTTTAATATGGTAATGTATACTGCAATATACTCTTTAGTACTGCAGTATTGATAGTACACTAAACAGATTTATTATTTCATATACGTCCAATATATTTTTTTTTAAACATACTATTTAGAACAGCAGTATACATGGTACACTAGAGCACAATACTATTTAGCATATTGGTGATGGTACTATGATTTCCATACTTCTTTAACATACTCATTAGTACAACAGTGTAAATGGTACAATATACTGATTATGTAACATGGCTTACATACTACTTTAACATAATCTTTAGTATTGAAGTAGTGACACTATACTATAGTATATAGTATAGTATCAATAATGTAAATAGTATACTATACTGATTATTTAGTATGGTAGTGTCGTTCCCATACTACATTTCTATACTAATTAGAACAGCAGTATGGGTGGTACACTATACTGATACCGTTCAACATTCACTTTAGTACTGCAACATGGGTAGTGCTACTCTTTAGTATAGAAGTATGTATAGCATTTCACAAATTCTTGCTACAGAATATGACAACATGCTCTGTAGCAAAGATTTGTAAAGTGCTATATAGTACATACTTCAACATGACCTTCACTTCAAAAGATTTGACTCATAGGATGCTCTTTGTGTGTGTGTGTGTGTGTGTGTGTGTGTGTGTGTGTGTGTGGCGGTGACTTTGAGTGTGTCTGATAGATTGATTGGGATTCTAATGACTGTAACCTGCCAGCAGTGTCACGTTTTCCTGTCTCAGGATATTCATTCAGGAATTTTGCCTGTGTGTGTGTGTAGGTCAAACGGGCTTAAATTTGTACATACTGTATGATCCGTTCGTCCCAGGTGCACAGTGTCAGAGGATGCTTGGCTGACATTGACAGTGTGTACATACACACGACCCTCACAGCATGGATACTTTATCCACGACGTGATTAATCATCCCGATAGGGTCAGGAGGCATAGCTTTGGGTGTATTTATAGCAAGGTGGGCAGGAAGTAGGTTGAAGAAATCATTAGCATTCATATATGCACATGTATTTTCACAGATTTCACACTTATCACAACCTGGATAGTAGACAGAATGCGTACTACTGCTTAGCTGCCACTGAAAGCCTGAACAAAATGTCTCCATTCATTTTATATTACTTTTAAAGGGTTTTTTTTTTTTTTTTTAATAGATTCTCTGTAACAGCTTATTATAGTTAGATAATGTTCAGCTAGTCAACTTTCTAGCTAGCAATTCTTCAGGTAGCTCTACATAAAACACAAACAGACAATCTCTGAATGTATTTGCTAAAAAAAAAAAAATAATAATAAAATAAAATAATAAAATAAAATAAAACTTAAAAACAATGTGTAAGCCAGCTAGCTCACACAGGCTAATTTGACCGGATTCATGAAAGGATTTTCCCCCCATCCACTGCTAGCAATAGCTAGGTTGCTAATTCGACAGGATTTTTTTTTTTTTTTTTTGAGAAAACTTTAATTCCTGAGTGGTAGTATGACTAAACTCATCATAACATACCTTAGAGTGACCTTCATGTTAAAATGTGCATGAAGTTGTTTGCTAGATAAGGTGTATAACTTTTAGCTAACTGTTAACATGCTAGCTAGTGTATGAACTGTATTCGCTAGCTAGATGCCTCTTATTTAGTTTAGCAAGAAAGTGCGCTAGGTAATTAGCATATTAGCATATATAGTAATATACAATATACATACTGCTTGCTTGGTTATGTAGAGCTTAGTATTTTTTCTAGTAAAGTAACTACCAAACTGGTAGATTTCTCACAGTTTTTTTTTTTATTTAAATGTGTGTGTGTGTGTGTGTGTGTGTGTGTGTGTGTGTGTGTGTGTTTATTAGCAGAGGATCATTTCTTCTCAACTTAATGCTAGTCCTGACACAAATACAGTACACAAATAAATATTTGCACTGTAATACACAACGTAGTGAAATCAACAAATTCCTAGATGTTGAATATGATAATATACACTGTCACCTTGCACCTCCAAGTCCTGGTTCGATTCCCGGGGTTGGGTCTGTGTACACGGACTTTGCATGTTCTGTCCGTGCTTGGGGGTTTCCTCTGTGTTCTCCGGTTTCCTCTCACAGTCCAAAGACATGCAGATAAGGCTAACTGGTGTTCCCAAATTGCCTGTAGTGTGTGAATGTGTGTGTGAGAATGTTGACCAGAGTCGTATAAAATGTGAATAAATACAGTGGTCACCCTTGGCATCCACGGTCGCTGGTTGGACTACAGACGTTCCTAGATGGATGGACCTTATGTAGGTTTAAAGGTGAGTGAAACCTTGAAATTTCTTTTTCCGAATCGTTCGCTAAAATATAAATACTTAAAGAAAAAGTTTACTGTGGGAAACTATATAATACATATTGTGATATACAGTAGTATTATCCTGGTACCTCAGACATTACCAAAGGACTTAGAGTACCATCGAGTTCCAGGGTAGGTGCTGTGGCACTTCAGTGTGTATTGTGGTGGTACTATGGTATGTACTGCTACTGTATACTTTGGTGAAAACCATGTCACTTTTTGCTTACCACAGTGTCTACCAAAGTTCATCAGGTATTTAATATGGTATGACAGTCTGCACGTACTGTATCATATTACATATGTACATACATACAATTGGTGTGGTATAGTACAGACATTTTTGACAGTATACTGGTACGGGTTCCATAGTAGAATGATGTATAGTACTACTGTTCCAAAGTATCTTCCATGGTAGAACCATGCACCATGGTGTGGTAGATGTACTATGTCAGCAAATAAATATCATAGTGCGGTCAAAAATACGACCATAATCATTGTGTTGGCCCTGACAGAAAGTTGATACATGGACAAATTGCTAATAAATAACACATACAGTGTTTGTGAACAGCTTTATTAGCTTAAATTCAGCCCTGGTCCAATCTAAGGTTATGGCTTTTTCTTTTTTTTTTTCCTTTTTTTTACATGACATTTTATGGAGTCTGATTAAGTGTGGAGAACCTGGTCAAAACATCACCAGCACGTGAACGAGTCCAGCACCTGCTTCAGGCACAGCTGCGATGTTCACCTCTGTATAACTGATGACCGGTTGACTTTTCGTAGCTCTTCTTCATTTTCCAGAGTGATTTATTTTCCGGCTTCCCACACAGCCTTTCTTTTTGCCTTCCTTGCAGTTTGAACGTACTGCTAATAGGCCTGGCTGCATCCTCTCAGTGATGCATTTAATCGCATTTGCAGGTGTACAGAGCGCTGACTCATGGTGACGAGTTCACCTACGAAACTTTTTCGTCTGGCGGTTTAAAAAGACATTAAGAGCCTTTCTCCAGCCTCAAGTCGTGCTGGAAGATGAACCGATATGACCGGGAATCTGCTCTTGTGATGATGTAACACACTCGACCTCTGTGCATCGGCTGATCCTCTAATGAAGAAATGTTCAAGAGTGTCGGTTTTAGCCTGGTTAAGGGTTGTGTTACACAGGGTTTCCAAGCTCCTGAAAATGACTGCATTTCTTTCATTCTGCTCCTTTTCTGCTGCTCTGGATCAGTTCCAATCAATGCTGCATTTCCTACTCACACACAGACATAGAGAGAGAGAGAGAGAGAGAGAGAGAGAGAGAGAGAGAGAGAGCTTGGTGTCCTCTGCTGGTGCAGTGAAGACTGCCAAGGGACAACCACTCAGCATTTACTGGATATACTGCAGCACACACACACACACACACCTCATCTTTATGAGGACCTGCCCCCATTCATTTAATAACTAATGCTACTAATTAATGCAATGCACACATGCTCGATACCTTAAATCATATTAACTGTCATGTGCTTTCCTCATACAAGGCTTGCATCCATCACTCCAAGATAGAATAGAATGCAGATAGTTGAGTTTATCATCTGCTTTACAAATGTAAACACTGTCTGCACTATGGTATGAATAGTAAAAATATATACCTTTTTAAGTATATATTTTTCCTACCTTGTTAGAATCTCAAAATTAGAACATAGCCTCAGAATTTGGCTCTCATCTGATAGGAGGAGAACCTGATCTGACTATCTGCTGTGGCTTCCCATCCAAGAGTGGTTGTAGCCTTCCTCTTAGCTCCGAACCAGGATTAGGACCAAACAGCTGTGTGTCCATCAGAAAACCACTTGTTAGTGAGACCTGTTCCAGAGCGATGGGTGCATCAGGGTATCATGTACTATATAGCGTCCACTGTACAAGCCTCTGGCGGCAGTGTTATGATTTTATGGGGTTGCTTCAGTTGCTCAGGTCTAGACTCAGCAACGTTACTGTATGCGGCAATACAATGAAGTCAGCTGAGGACCTGAATGTACTGCATGACCAGGTTATCACAGATTTTCTTCCCTCATGGCACAGGGCATATTCCAGGACTCAAATTGTGAAAGGGTGGTTCTGGAAGCATGAGGAATTATTTTTACCACATTGTGTGTGTAATCAAAGCTAAAGGTTTTTTAGCCAGGCAATGTGGACAGACTCAATCCAGCACACCTGAGACAAACATCATGTCATGACCAGTCCAGATTTTCTCCCCATTCCATTCAATTGTGCTGCTGCCACATGATTGGATAACTACGTCCATGCATAAATAAACAATTAAAAAGTGGACACCGTTATATTAAAAATGTCACTGGTTAAAGCTCAACGTCCCCCTTTTTTCCTCTTCACATCTACAACATGCAATCTTGTGTTGTTACTTGCACATGTTTCAACCCAGATGGTGCTGTTCAACGCTACGGAGCAATACAAAGGGACTTCCTGGAGAAACACTGTCATGTACTGTAGATGTGACATCGAATAGACAGAAAGGAAGAACTTTACAGGCACAATGCAAGACCGAGCATGCCCATGGGTGTGTGTGTGTAGTATAAAGGATTCACTAACGTTCATCACCCACAGCAATACACAACAGAGCTTAATAATGGGCCTGGAATGTGCACACACAACACCCACACACACACAACACACACACACACACAACACAACACACACACACAACACAACACACACACACACAACACAAAACACACACACACACACAACACACCACAACACACACACACACACAACACACACAAACACAACACACACACACACACACACACACACACACACATACACCACACACATACATTTCATATAAGTATATTTATTTCTCAAAACATTCTACAAATTGTAAACCATCTTTTTAAAAAATCTTGAAAGCACAACATATAAAAAAATACAATCTAAAGAATAACATTCAACACTATGTGCACTATCACTTAACATAAATGGTACCGTACAGTATACAGTATATAAAATGAACTGAGAATATCCGATACGATATTACGATACCTAGGTGCTGATTCGATTAGTATTGCAATTCTCCAAGTATCACGATTTCATAAAAATCTTTTTCGTTTTAAAGATTACACTAAACAAACTTTGCAGATAATTCAGGATGCTGCACAAATTCATCCCGCCCATCTTTAATATACAGTATATTGACAAAAATTTTTTTTTTAATTCATCATAAAAATATCAACAAGCCAACAAGGGTAGTCCTATACAAATCAACGCAATGCAAGGGATGTACCGGAAGTAATGCAAAAGTGGCCATACTGTTTTTATTAACTGACAGAGCTGGTTCAGATAACTCGCCCTCTATACAAAGGCACTACTCAACATAGTCTCCATCTCAAGCCATGCATATGTCCCGCTGTCGAACCCTAGTCTCTTAATTGATGATCTCCCACTGCGCTATAGAATATTTCCAAAGGTGACGCCATTGACAAGAGCGATGTGCACAGATGGAACAACGTTATTTAAAGAAGAGGTCAAATCATCACTGAAGACAAAATCACACAGTACGAGGTCGTCAACTGGGACAAAGTGAATTTTCAAACAGGGTTCGGGAGTCAGGTTTGACAATGGAGCAAGTGTATGGGTTTCAGTGAAGATCATATTGAGTAGTGCCCCTGTACAGAGGAAAAGTTATGGTACTACAGCAATTTGCACCTATACTACTACTCAAAAGTTTGGGCACACCTTCTTATTCCATGGTCTTACCCGATTTTCCTGATTGAACAGTTGATATTGAGATGTATATCTGCTCCTTCTGCTCTGTAAAGCTTCATAACGGCTCTAATCTGAGGTGCTGCTTGAGGTTAATTGGTGATTTCTGAGGCTGGTGACTCTAAATGAACTTCTCCTCTGCAGCAGTAAGTTTTGGTCTCGCTTTCCTGAGAAGGTCTTCGTGAGAGACAGTTTCATCATGGAGCTCGATGGGGTTTACAAACACACGCGACACAATACTGTTCTTGGAAGAACTGATCCAGAAAGGCTGAGCTTCAGGTCTTAAAATAATAACTGACTGTTACTGTTGATGTGTTAATAGTTTTGAAATCTCCAGTATTGTTCTAGAATATAGAAATGATGGTTTGTCCAAACATTTTGACTAGAACTGTACAGTATGTCTATTAATTAAAAAAGTTATGCCGACCTTTGCATGACCTTTGGTACAGCCCTCGTAACACCATCAGAAAATGCGTAGAAATTCTTCCTTAAGCCTTTTTCTGTTTTTTTTCTTTTTTTTTTTTAAAGTAGCTTTATTTTTAATGAAATTTAAAAAATTTATGAAATTTAGAGCATATAACACAGTTTGTATAAAACAAGGAGCTCTTTTATAATTTGTTATTTATAAACAGGCTTATCATCATTTATATCTGTTTTAGGCTATTTGTTTAATAAAAAACATTTTAAAAATTAGGCTTTGAAAAATTTATATATATATATATATATATATATATATATTATTTTGTGAAACATTCTGCTCAAAAAAACTAAACAAAAACACATTAAATTCACTAAGAAATATTTCATCTTTCATAAATTTACGTTACTGTGAAATTAACCAGTTAAAACTTTGCAAGTAAGATCAGTTTCACTTCTAAAGTCCTGGTTTTTACACATTTTAAGAAAGCTCTTAAACGTTCAGGCTGGTCCGAGTGTGTTCTGTCACGGCCAGCACAACAATACTTTCTCCTTAGCCTCAATGCTAACGTGATGCAGGTTGATCCTTTAAGCTATAACATAAGATTGGACTTCATCGCTTCTTTCCCTTTTGTCAATTTCAGATCTAGCTTCTGTGTAAAATTGACTGTTCGTGTCTATTCGATCGCATTCTCAGCATGTCTTATCCTGACTAACATTAGTTGGGTCATTTCGTAGCAGGATTGTTAGTATGAAATCCTAACCAACAAAAAAAAAAAAAACAGCAACAGTAAAAACTACAAAACAGTAATTTATAAAAAAAGAATTTTAAAAAATCATACATACAAAAGGAGGCTGCACGCGCGGCCCTGTTTCATTAGCATCTAGCGGATTCGTTCGGTTATTGTTGTGGTATTGTTATTGGTCGTCGTTGCCGGGTTTTAGCTTAGCTTCGGATTCTTTGGCTTCGCTCTTAGCGTCCGTGTCCTCTTCCTGAAGTTCGCACTTTTCTACCTCGTCTTGGAGTTTTTCCTTTTCGAGCTCCTTCTCTGCTACGCTTATTGGCTTAAACTCCCCCTTAGCGCTGGTGGATTTGTTAGCATGTGCACAAAGAGACAACAACAACACAGCGTAAGATACATTCCTACATGCACAACAGAACAGTTAACCATTAACAATGAGACAGGAAACAGACGGACAGAAAAGGAAAGGTTTGCACCACACCCAAGTCAAGAAATCGGCCACCGATCAGCAATCATCGGACGTTCCGATACTATTGGAAATGATCGTGTAATTATTACTATTGGAAAAATTTCATCTAAAATCAGCAATATCAGGGTGGTAAGCAGTTATTTCCTCACGGTGCTTATTAGGGAACTTCATTAAAACCAGTAAACAAATCAGAACATAGTCGACCGTGAATCTTTTGGTAGAGAGGAAACAGGTTTTATACATTTGCCTGAAGACTCAGCGAGACCAATCAAACATTCTCAGGAAACAAACGCATACCACCAAACCTGAATTTACATGATTACAACAGAAGCTACCGAATGATTTTTACAAGAAATGTATATTTTATGAGACAACGAAACGTTTTTTAAAAACATCTCAATAAATCAGCTAAAAATAAAAAATAATATCCAGTTTTTTTTTTTTTCTTTTTTTTTGTAATTTTGTCTCACAAAATGAGAAAATCTCTGAAGGAACCAGAACCAGATGATGGCACCGTGGTTCCAACTAGAGACACGCCGGCCGGACTGGGAGGTCTAGAAGGACCGCCCCTTCCTGTCTCACCATACGCTCCCCCGCTTCGAGTCTTCCAGCTCTATGGCTGCGTCGCCGCGGCGACCTCGGAAATAGCGCACGAGGAAGACGACGATGAGGATGAGGAGTACGAGAATGATGCCGCCGCCCACCGCCGCAGCCAGAATCCCGATCTCGGAGAGCTTCACTGAGACACAGAGAAAGAATACATTCGCAGTGTATACACATTACTGTGTAAAAGTCTTGACACCCCCCTTCCATTTGCTTCATATTTAGCTTCTAAAGAGCCAGACTTTCTTGTATTCTTAATGTTGTCTTGAGGAATAGTTCTCTAGGCTTCCTGAAGGCTCTCATTATAGGAATGTTTTGTGTTCATTAAGCCACACAGTGACAGAAAAAGCTTTCAAGCATAAAAATATAAAGACATGTGGTTAAGGCATTGGACTACGGTTCGGAAGGTCCCAGGTTCAAGTCCCACCACCACCAAGTTGTCCCTGTTGGGCCCTTGAGCAAGGCCCTTAACCCCAACTGCTCAGATGTATAATGAGATAAAAAAATTTTTAAAAAAAGCTCTGGATAAGGGCGTCTGCCAAAATGCCTAGATGTAGATGATGACAGATGATCAGGCCGGTGATTACTGTAGTATACTGGTGATGCTGAATGCTGATTGGTTGGAACAGACGAGAGGGGAAACGAGGTCGCTGCCGGGGTTGTTATGATCGATTTTTAAATTGAGCAGCCTCTGCAGCCTGTCGCAGGAAAACATTTGTTCCCGTTTCTTTAATTTAATCGACATCATTTAATATGAATAAATAGGGGGGTGAAGACTTTTGCACAGCAGTGTATTGTGTTATCAATACAAAATGAAACTGAACTCCAAGCTGCAGTGAGAACAGCCCCGAGACTCACCCGACTGAACCACCTCGAGCCGGACCTCGCCGGTGAAGCCGTGCACGTCGGGTGGATTGCGCACCTGGCACATGAAGGTGCCGTTGAAGGTGAACTGCAAGTTCCTCAGCGTGATGGAGCCATCGTTCTTCAGCATGTTCCCCGTCCATGCCACGTGATCTTGAAATTGACCCTGATTAGGTAGAAATGGCTCCCCTTGATAGTGGAAGAACTGCATGAAAGAGGATAGGCGGGAGAAAGAAAACACGAGGACAGGAAGAGAGGAAGCACTTACTGAAACACTGACCGCTCCGCACCTTTCAAGCATTTCCCATAAACCACTATATAGTACATGTCATGGTGAGGTTGGAGCAGGTCATTCCTGCACTATGCATTTGTGTTAGTGACTTGGTGGATGGGATGGTTGGATGTCACATGACACTAAATTTATGTGAAATCGCCGTGTTTTACAGTTAAAAAATTAGATTTTTATGGAAAATATCACCAATCCATTATCTCGTTCCCCAATTCAACATTCTAGCGATAATACTGTCTGGTCTGTGTATCCCATAGAGTTCAGATGCAGACGTTTACATACACTCATCACAAACATGAATTTCACTGAGACTTTTTTCACTTTTATTTTTCTAGGGCAGAATGATTGTCCGATATCTTTAATAGAAAGAAAAAAAAATTCTGCACATTCAGAAAAAGTGAACTACAGTGTCATGTGATCATCAGTAATCTCTAAACTCTAACTCAAACTCATTCTAGTTCAAACTGAAAGAAAACTGTAGTTTGTCTGTTTGTTTGTGCATGCATCACATAAAAACTACTGAATTAATTTTAATGGGGTTTTCACAGGTATATTTGGCCGAGCTTAAGGTAACATGTAGGCTTTGTTTCATCGCAATCGGCCCACGCGAAGAGAAGATATGCTAATTTGAAATTGGAATAGAAAACACCCTTATATCAGGAAAAAAAAATTATATATATATATATATATACACATACACACACACTGTATATAGACTCTTAGAAAATTATTACTTTCATCTCAAAATCCAACAGATGGCGCTGTACATTTTTTAATACGCGCTTACTGCTGAAATCTAATGAAGCACAGCTGGTTCTGCATATATGATGTTGTTTCTCTCTTTTTTTATTTGTTCCTTACTCTGTTTGGCCTCATTTTAGTATGATGATGAAATAAAAATGTTTAGATTGTTAGATTTTTCTTGTGCTACAAAAATGACACTTTAAATAAGAAATAAAAATAAAAAAGCTAAAACACAGCTTCTATGCTTTGTTAACAAAAAAATATATTATTTATTTATTTAGTTTTTTTTTTTTTTTTTTTTTTGGATTTTTCCCCGATTTTCTCCCTAATTTAGTCGTATCCAATTCCTCCCCGTCACTAGGTGGCTCCACATTAAGGCTACTACTACCACTCAGCTGGGAGGGCCGAAGACTATCACGTGTTTCCTCCGAACCACGTGACGCCAGCCGACCGCATCTTTTCGAACTGCTCGCTCGCGCACCGTTGGGGGCGGCGTAACACACTCGGAGGACAGCGCTATCCGCTCCCTCCATTGCGCGAGACGCACAGACGCCCCTGAATGGCTGTAGAGCCGTGATTAATGCGGGAGCACTATGTACCTCTCATCCCTCCCCTCTGAGAGAGCTCGGCCAATCAGCTCTCTCTAGACCTCCGGCTGCGAGAGGTTACAGCACCACCCGGGATTCGAACTAGCGATCTCCGTATTTATTCTTTAATCGAGAAGAAATCAAGGGGAAACTTCCTGTTCTTAAAAATGTGCCAAAACATGCAGTTCCTCAAATGACCACTGGGGGCCGGCTCCAAAAGAGATCTATTGTGAAATCCAACTTTACAAGAGAAATAAAGGTTTACAGAACGTTGGTGCAAGAAATGGTTTTGGTTTCCATATCTAGACGTCCCATTCATGACAACTGAATCTCATCAATTTAAACTACATTAAGACTTGAAATTATACATAATTAGGGGCGAGGCCCGATCTGAGTGACAGTTGGCATTGCAGACGTGAAACCGCTATCTTCACTTTCGCTGGCCAGCTAACTGGAATTGCTGTAGTTTAACTTACTGCAAGAACTGCAGGGTACAGATGACAAATCTTAATCAAATGCAATGTATCGTATATCGTATATATAAATCAACGTTAATTAAAGTGAAGTTAGATTGTGATAACTGAGGTAAGTAGCCGTGTTCCAACCAACAGCCAGGCTCAGTTCATTCATTCTGCCCATTTGGCCCATTTATGGTTTATCTGTGGATTTACAGTAGACGAACCAAGTCTGACACAAACAGAAAGTTTCAGAAAACCTGGGGGTGACGTCACGGATCTGGCTGTCTCGCTGGACCGGTTTGTTCAGTTTTTTTTTTTTTTTTTTAAATAGACCATCGTACAAAAGACAAAAAAAAAAGGAACTAGCAGGCAGAAACTGAGAGCCAAAAAGCAAGCCTAGATTAAAAAAAGGGAATAACAGGAAAAGTAACAGACCATATTCTAAATTCCCCACAAATAAAACTAAACAATTTACATTTTTATTTCCTAGGTTTATATAATTGTTGTTTTTTCTGTGAATATACAGTATGAGCATATAACCTTATAACCATCTCTCTTACACTAAACACACAAAAGCTGCAACTTCTTCACGTTTTGTTCAACCATATCCTCAAAGTTGTCCCATTCCTTTCTGTCCCCCTCACCTGGACCTCCTGGTTCGAGCCGAGCGGCCTGAAGCTCCAGGAGACAGACGCCGCGGTCTCGGACACCGGGTGCGTGGACTTGAAGGTGCACTTGAGCCGCACGTCCGTCCCGTTAACCGCCGTCAGCTCTTTGGATGTGAACACCTCGATCGCCGATGCGCGATGCACTCCTGGAGACACACACGGTGGGGACACGTGACTTTAAATGTGCATCCTGTAAGACGTTCCGCGAGGCCTGTGGATCCTAAACCTAGCGGAAAGTTCTTGAGATGAAGCAGAGTCACTGTTCCCACTTACTGTACCTACTGTACATCTACATTGTCATGAGACATCCCAGTTACAAGCCCCTTACAGTTTACAGTTGTTACTATGGAAACAAGTGCATATTTACAGTAAATCTGTGATTTGCAGCTCCACTACTTTCAGAGCCTCTGACCAATCAGAATTGGGAAAAAAAAAAGGTTTCCCATTTATTGCCACGTCTCAGTGACACATCGGGTTGGTATTGCGGCGTCTAAAACATTCCTAAAGCCCCACACATCTGCACTCTGTCTGCGCTCCGTTTGGGACACGCCCCACAACTGTGGGTTTTGAACGGGAGTTTTTCGATGACGTAATCCGGTTTCACCATTTCAGAAACATTCAATAACAGTTCAGGAAAAAAAAGTAGCAGTTTTCACTTCCTTTTTTTATTTTTATTTTTTTTACATGTTTTTGGAGTCGATCTGGGCTTTTGTATGGGATGAAATGAGTGTGTGAATGTGTGTGTGTGTGTGTGTGTGTTGAGCAGATTGTTTACATTTCTTCAGAGTAAATTTTGCTGAAGAGCGGTTAGAGAGGGACGAACTCTGCACCACACTGTTCCACACCGCGGCCTTCGCCCCACCTCTCTCTTTCTAAACGTAGCACTTCCACCTCGCCGGCTAACACACAGGCGCATATGATCGCACGCGAATGCAAATTAAAGCTACAGCACGTGCTCGGCAGGGATCATGTCAGCCCAGGGTCTTTTTCTCTCTTGAAACGTCAGAAAAGTGTCTGGTTTCTTCCACAACCTAAAACTTTAGGCTGCAGCTCAAAGCTTTAAGCCAAACTTTAGTTCAGAAACTCTGCCTTATAAAACCCTTCATGCTTAAACGTACAATTGGCCGACGCTGTTATCCAGCGGAAATGACTCACGTAGTAAACAGAAAGATTGACGAGTGAGGAGTGACTTCGCATGTGGCCTTCATGTGGAGTGGAAAAAAGTAGGATGGAAGATTTTTTTTTTTTTTACAATGGGGCAACTGAACACATTAACAATCAATTACTGATTCATTCTTAATAATTTAGGATACATGAGGATACATACAAGTTTTATTTACCGTAGGCAGTTCTAGCGGCGCAACCCAGCCTTCCCCTAAACGCTAAGAAACTGTGTATCGTATTGTTATTTACAGTTGTTAGGTAATTGCAAATGGAGCACTTATTCCCCACAAACCCACCCACTCAAGCCACTGCTGCGCAGCCTGACCTGCAAGTCGCAGTGACACGAATCGCAACAACTGTGATCAGTTCTCACGGTAGCAACGCACGTCTGGCTTTTTCTTTGACTTCTTCCTCTACGCGAATCTGAACTGAAGAAGCCTCACACACATCATAAAAGGAAACTGCTGTTCAACATCCAGAGCTCCAGCTCCAACAAGATCTGCTCAGTTTCATGGCGAAGAGCCCCAGCACACTTCTCACACACACCTCAGGCGTATACAGATGAGAAGCGCTCACAAACGTGCGACAGGTTGGGCTGTTAGCGAAAGCGTTCGCCGCGCTCTTGTTAAAGTAAAGACGGGGGAGGGGGCGGGGTCGCAGGGGGGGGTTCTGTAAGCCAGTCAACTCGTGTTCAGGAAAGGAATCGCCGAGTCCCGACTCTCTGAATATGTTTGTAACGAGCATGTAAGAGGTCTGGCTAGTCAGGATAGATTAGAGCTGACGTTAGTTTAGACCTGGGCTGTCGAGGTTACCGCTAGTAGCAAAACAAACCTTATCGATTATTACATTTGTAATTGGTTACATTCTTAATTAAATAGCATCTTTAAAACACTAAAATTGGAGATATGAATAAAATCCGTGTCTTTAATGGACCTTGCGTTGGTGCACAGTCATGTTGGAACTGGTGTCGGGCTCGGCCTCTTACTTCCAGGGAAAGGAACTCTTAATGCGTCATCATACCAAGACATTTTGGACGATTTCATGCTCCCAACTTCAAAGGGAACAGATTGGGGACGGCCCCCTTCCTGTTCTAACATGACTGCGAACCAGTGCACAAAGTAAGGACATGGATGAGCGAGGAGAGTTTGGTGAGTCCTGACCTCAACCCCATAGAAGACCTTTGGGGTGAATTAAAGTGGAGACCGTGAGCCACGTCTTCTCGTCCAACATCAGTGTCTGACCTCACAAAGAACTGTCAAGAATTCCCATAAACACACTCCTACACCTTGTGGAAAGCCTTCACAGAAGAGTTGAAGCTGTTATAACTGCAAAGGGGGCGGGGCCAACATCATATTAAACCCTATGGATAAGCAATTGGATGTTACTCGCGATTATGCTTAGAAGTGTGTATCAGGTATAACAGTGGGTGCAGGTGCAATTTTTAAACAGTAAAAAGTTTGGAATGTGTGTGAACTGGAAACATTTAAACACTCCAGTGGATCGAGACTCGAGGTTAAATTCCATACTAGAAAACTAGACCATAAAAATTCCAGGGCCAAATGTTAGTGTTGGTGTTTTTTTTTTTTGTTTTTTTTCAACTGTTAAAAATGTCGTGCTTCAGTTTACAGGCTTAAAGTGACTCATGAGGATTGTTGCAACAAGTTCCAACACATTCGATGACAACGACACACCAGTCAACGACAACAACAATATTATTATAATAATAATAATAGTAATAATAATAATATTAATAATAGTCAGTCCAACCCTCGGCTCTATTGTTTTTGGATTAAAATATGAAAGACAAACGATTCACTTCCCTTCTCTCGACACAGATACACAGATTTATGACGTGAACAAGTTACAGTAATCATTGAGTGGAAGAGAAAATGAAACAAAACAACTTCTTCTACCTTACCATAAGTTAAAACCAAACCCAATCCACCAGACCCAATCATCACACAGCGCTTTGAACAGCGGATCTGGCTGAAGGAGCCAATCAGACCAAAGTGGTTAGTCGAGGCTGGACCTGTACTGTACTGTACATGTCTATTCAAAGCCTGTGCATTCAGCCTGTATGGTGTATATTGTATAACAAAGCGCCTGAGCGAAGACGAGAACACGCTCAACAGCTACGAGATTATAATCTGTCTTTTGTACAGTAAACCGACTGATTCCTTGAAGGAGCCATGAAGGAGCGGTTTTAGTTTCAGAATCCTCTCACATTTTTTTCTTTTCAAAATTGTTAAGATATTCTTTCGTAAACAGACGTTAAATGGACTCCAGCTGTACCGTTCCTTGGTAGTTTTCAGAAAACAAATATTTTATTGCAATTATATTACCAGCATTTACCAAATACTACTGTAATTCTTGTGCATTGATACGAAACTAGACATTCGAACACACAAAACAAATCGACTGTCGCATTGACTTGAAAATCGTTTTTTAACGATTTATTACATTTACAATATTTATAAAAAAGAGACGCAACGGTTGATCGGGTGGTGACCGGAATTGGTCGGTTTTCAGCTTGATCGGACATGACTGTTCACGCTGGACATACCCGATTCTGTGCCGAATGCATTTTGATGGCGTCACCTTTAGGGATGCACCGATACCACTTTTTTGGAAAACGAGTACGAGTACTTGCATTTCAGTACTCGCCGATACCCATACCAAGTACTTAATAAAAACATGATTTTTAACAATTTCGCTGAGCACAATTTGCAGTCCGCCTTTGTTTTGTCGTCTCCATTCACTATGAAATAATTCCACACGGCTGACATGTCTCGTCTCGTTTCGCCTCGCCTTCTCCCCGCTCTGAGCTGCAGCCGGGGTCTGGGGGCGGGCACTCGGCGCTTGTGATTAACCCCTTACACGCTGCTCAAACATAGACATTTCTCAGACCGTGTAATTGGTCCTGGTATCGGGGGACCTTTAACGAGTACGAGTACTTTAGAAAATGTGGTATCGAGGCCGATACCAGATACCGGTATCGGTGCATCCCTAGTCACCTTATCAATATTTGAGCAGAATAAAAAACCACCGATCTGCCTTTTTCTCCAAAACTCTGCAAGCAATTTACTCATTACACACACTCACACCAGCGTCAAAACACTGCGAGCCCTAATTAGCCTCGAAACACATTAGCGGCTGTTAGAAATAACATGGTAAAATAACAGCTCGACACACGCTCAAGACTCAAGTCACTGGAGACGTTCGACTGCCGTCTCTAAAACTGCAGTTTCTTTATAATCCTACAGGTGGTGCACTGTAAACTATTCCCACGTTTTCATCCCATCTGGAAGGAAGGAATTACTTGCTAAGTGTGTTTAGAAATAATAATTATGCTGGATGACAGAAAGCTTTGTGTTTAATTTAATTAGAGGTTAAATGTTAAACTCTTTTATTTGAAGTTAGTTAGTATTGTTTAAATGCTACGCTTGGGTTTTAAGTAAGAAAAATAATGTTATAAGGAACAGGCTACATCTACTTCTTCATGTTCAATTCAGTTGTGAAGATAAGGTAGAAAACTTTCGAGATATGACGCAACTTTTGTTTAAAGGTCCAAGACAACAACAACAACAAAATTGCCAAATAATCTAATATTGAATTGGGATATTTATAAAATATCAATAATTTTCAATAATTCATATGCAATACCGCCCCCTACTGGAATGTAGTACATAGCGAAAGAATTGCTTGAAATCTAAACATGTTGCATAGCATTTCAGTGTTTATTATATACTTTAAAGAGTTATGAATACCTAAAATCTGTGACGAATCAGAACATAAATATTAGTGCTACTGAATCGAATCAAATCGAGACAACTCGGCTAGGTGCTGCCGTGTCCTGAATCGATGTTCTCAGGACTACTACTCGTTTACATTTCACTTTCTCACACTTTGTCTGAAGGTCATATTCGGCTCAGATGAGCTCTGAGGTGCGGGAATGTAGTCGTGTCAGATAACCGAAATGCTGCCACATATTTTAGATTAAAAAAAGTTACGGCACGTCGTCAATGAATACTCGGTTCTGATTGGTCAGAACAGCAGAGGTAGCAGTAGTTTCATCTACGAGACATAAACAGCGCAAAACCTTTCACATAAATGTTTTTTGGTTTGTTTTGCTGTAATGCATAATCATTTTGGGCGGCTGGGGTATCAGCGCTTTGTAAGAATCAGAAATAAAACTGGAACTGAATTTTCAGGTCAGAGGAGTTTGTCTTGTTTCATGAACGAAACCGTAAATGGACAATAAAAAAAAAAAACTAAAAATATTTTTAAAAGAAGAGAAAAAAAAAAAGGAAAATCATTGTTCCACATGTTACTCATATGCATCCCTGGAAAGACTGATTTAAAGACAGATAAAAGCATGTAAATCCTTAATGCATGAAGGAATCTAATGTCCATAAAGTGTCCTGTAAATGTCTTTAAGCAGATTTAATACAAACAAACAAACAAATAAATAAATAAATAAATATTTGCAATGCATTCAACTTTAAATGCTTTAAAGTTGTTTTTAAGAGTTTAAGCATGCAGTTGCCTAATAGTAAGGAGTCAATAGTAAGGTGTCAAACACAGACACACACACACACACACACACACACATGCATAGATTTAGCAGAAGTTCAGCATTGACGTTCCAAACCTCTGTAAAAGTCTGTTATCAGTTTATAACCCAGACACGCCTGTGTGTAATAACACACTGTTTGTTTTTTTCTCTACAAACAGGAAGAGAAGCTCGTGTGACACACCTGGCGCGAGCAGCACACCTAGAACACAGAGCAGAACCCGAATCCATATCCGAAACATCAGAGACAGCAGGGCAAATCCAGTGAAAGTGTGTGTGCGTGTGTGTGTGTGTGTGTGTGTATAAAGGTGTCTACGCAGTGGTCTCCTCACGCGCTCCCACAAATCCACTTCCGAAACTCCAGTAGTGATTAACGCACCGAGCGCGAGAGCGGAAGGGTCGCCTCGCGTGAGGGGCGGAGCCAGCGCGAGGGGAGGAGATCAAAGATTTAACCTAAGCGAGTTTTCCATTTTCTCTCTTCTTTTTTTTTTTCTTCATTTCTACAGAGCCGATGTGTGGCGCCTTTGCTGCTGTAGTGAATTTTGCTTTTTGACCTCAGAGCTCAGAAGTAGATGTAACATTCTCATCAGTGTTTCATACAGTATATCATGTCAGAAGTTACCTCAGAATGAATAAAGTACTTTTTATATCTGTGTTCTTATGTATTATCTCTTGCATGCATTTGACTTATTATTACCTCAACATTCTCACCATTTCTTCTTTCACTGACTTTTTAAAAAAAATACTATATCGTAATGCTGAATAATTATCTCAAAATGTTTATACTGTATATATCTGGACAGTGGTGTAGTACCTAGCGCTGTCGCCTTGCACCTCCAGTGTCTGGGTTTGATCCCCACGTCCTCCGGGTCTGCGTGCATGGAGTTTGCATGCTCTCCACGTGCTTGGTGGGTTTCCTCCGCGTACTCCGGTCTCCTCCGACAGACCAAAGTTATGCAGATTAGGCTAATCGCTGTTCCCGAGTTGGCTGTAGTGTGTGAATGTTATACAGTATATATACTTTTGAGATCAAACTTTTTATATATCTTCAAATATAATAAAAACTGTAAAGTTGGCATGTCTGTGCATTGAAGACACGAAATAAGTAACAGAACTCATCAAGATGGTTTTTGAAATGTTTGTCTGTCTGTATGTTTGTTCGTGCGCGCATCACATAAAAACGACTAAGCAAATTTGAATGGAGTTTCACTGATGCATTTGGCCGAGCTTGAGGTAACACATTAGCTTTGTTTAATCAAAATTGGCCCACTGGAAGGAAAAATATGTCAGAACTACTAAGAACTACAACTCCCAACACCAATGCCACGGTTCACCTGAATACTAAACACCTGAAACTAATTACAGAACTAATAAAAGAGACTCACACACACGTCCAGTGGTTGCGAAGTATACGCCCCCTGTGATTAGCTCCAGAGTCGTTACCAAGCCTTTTGTGAATACCTGCCTTTTGATATTGACCCCGTTTGTGTTTTCGTTTCCGAGTTTAGCCCGATGCCATGTATGCCCGACGCACATCGCCTGACCCTTGCCTGTTTAAACGACTATCGACTTTGGATTCTCTTAACTGGTTTGTTTGATTTGTTCAGAAATAATAAATATCTTAACTGCACCTGCGTTCTCCGAGTCTGGAACTCTGACAAGATAATTTAATAATTCAATGGAAAACACCCTTATAGCAGAAAATAGACCTTGAAAAAATCATTAGTTCATGTAAAAATTCAATAAAATTGTTTAATATGCACTTATGATTGTGCAATTGGAATCTACTTAATAAACACCATCTCACGCCTTCATTCCACGCACTTCACTGTAACATGTAAAAATTTTAGATAATTCCAAAATTCAACAGATGGTGCTGTACATTTTCAATACATGCTCATGAGTGTGCAATTGCATTTTAAAATGTACTCTTCAGTTAAAGTATGCCTGCCAATCTGCAATAACTATACAATTCCAAAATTCCAGGTGAACGAAGTCGGTCCGATGTTGTGATATTAAAAATGAGTATCTAAAAAATTATTTAATTCTGCAATATATAACAGCACTCATACATCTACGCATTTGGCAGACGCCCTTATCCAGAGCGACTTACATTTTTATCTCATTATACATCTGAGCAGGTGAGGTTAAGGGCCTTGCTCAAGGGCCCAACAGGAACAACTTGGTGGTAGTGGGACTTGAACCTGGGACCTTCCGAACCGTAGTCCAATGCCTTAACCACTGAGCTACACCTGACCCCGTACTCATTTATGACATGTTTTGTTAAGCCACACAGGGACCCACAAATCATTCAAGTATTTAAAAACCCATCAAAGTTAAAGTAAGTCTGAGTGGTTGGAACAGACGAGAGGGGAAATGAGGCTGCTGCTAAGGTGGTTTCACAAACTACCAATGTTAAAATTGTATCTTCAGGGACCTTTCCACCTGTCACAGTAAAACATTTGTTCCGGTTTCTTTCATTTAATATGAACAAATGAAGGGGGTCAAAACTTTTTTTTTTTGTATTGTATATCAAAAGTTACTCACAATTCATATTGATCTAAAGTTTTTATATATTATCATAAACACTAGACTTATTTTCCAAGAAAATATTTATTATCTCAAAAATTTGACTTATGATCTAAAAATTCTCACCTATATCAATTTTTTTAAACATATCATTTAATATAATTTTTTATGTATTACCGCATCTGTACTTGTTGTCTTGGCTGGGAATCGAGACCTGGGACTCCCATATAGCAGGTAAGAAACCTACCACAGAGCCAACAATGACTATTGTTAAACTTTTTCATAACATTTGAAAATCTTTTATTTATCTTAGAATTCTCACTTTTTACCTAAAATGTTTTACCTCAAAATATTATATTTAAAACTCTAATATAATATCTCAAAATTCTAATGGTGAATTCTGTAATTCTGACTTTTTATCTGACAAGAATGCAAGAAAATAGGGAAACCTATGAACCAATAACATATTGAGTGAGTAAAATTAAATAAAATGTACAATAAGATAAAATAAGATAAGATAAGATAAGAGACAAATGTTTGACATAAGTATAAATTTCAGCACACTTCTTCAATGCAGTTTATTTCCTAGATTATGGAAATGGACAAAAAATGCATATATATATA
>QMIH01000964.1:135943-157144 GCA_003987875.1 Clarias batrachus
CTGTGGACCAGACGCAATGTCCCCACTTCTCATCTGTGGACCAGACGCAATGTCCCCACTTCTCATCTGTGGACCAGACGCAATGTCCCCACTTCTCATCTGTAGACCAGACGCAATGTCCCCACTTCTCACCTGTGGACCAAGTGCGCTAGAACCATCCTCACCTCTAGACCAGACGCACTGTCCCCACCCCCCTCTGTAGACCAGGTTCACTGTCCCCAACACTCATGTGCAAACAAGGTACACTATCCCAAACCATTCCCCTTGAGGCCTGGTGAATTCTCCTCACCCCTTACTCATAGTGCTGGCGCTCTATCCCCACCCCTCACTTGTAGAACTCACCTGTAGCTTTCCCAAGCTGTTACGACCCATTGCCACATTTTTCTCCCATTCAATGCGATGCCGGCTGCTGTGAGGTGACGTGTCCGACCTGCACACAAAGCAAAATTTTTTCATTAAAACACAAAGAAAAACACACACAAAGCAAGTAACATATTAGAAGTTTTTTTTTCACTCTTACCTGAGAGTGTTTAGATATCTTTCTGCTTCTGCGATCCAGTCTTCTATCTGAGAGACTACCAGCTCTCTCTGAGATTCTAAAGCAGCGAGCTACACACACACACACACACGCACACACACACACACACACAGAGATACTACATAATTCATCCTATAATAATCAAACATGGCTGATATATGACCACCATTGTTCCGTTTCTCGTAACAACTTTATTTGTTTGTTCTGGTTTTAGAAAGTGGTGGTCATGTGGGTTGTTTGTTTCTTTGCCTACCTCATCTTTCAGAGCTGCCTTATTGGATTCTTCAACTTGTCGAGAGAGTCTCTCCATCTCATGTTGTAATGATGCAATCTCTTGTTCCCAAGTAGCCCTGTTGCAGCACGCGCACACAAACACACACACAAAAAAACCTCAGACTTGATATAAATCAAGACAAATAAAAACTAAACATTTAATAATGACGAACGTATGGAATAGACTTTGCCCTTGGTAAATCTTGTTAAGTGTGCTAAGTGTTGTTTTTGTGAGAGAAGTGAATCACAGTAACTTCCTCTTCTGCTTTTCTGCCTTCTTCTCATTATTGTAATTATACTGAAACACAATTTCTTTTGAACTTCCACTCTACAGCTAAACAAGTGCCACAACTGAGTTTTTACTAACGGTTCTTTAAAAGTTTCGGCCTTCCTCAAAGCCTTACTTTTCATTTTTTTGCTCTTCTTTAAGCATCTCCAGTTTTTTGTCAACCTCCTCCATCTCTTGGGTCAATCTAAAACACAAGATACACACAGATACATGTTTTAACACTGAACACGCAAAGACAAACTATCAAAGACTCCCAACTTTCTGTTTCCTTTCTTCTCCTCAACCTTTTCTTCGTCTCCAGCTTTATATCCCTCTCGGCGGTGAGCTCCTCGACTTTGGCGCTGAAGTTTTTCCGCGTTGTCTTACTGCTGTTTAGGTCCAGTTTCACCTGCACTGACTCGATCTTGGCTAGGAGCGCCTGGACAAATACAAAATTAAAATCAATAAATACACACATAATTCACGTCTCAAAGACAAACCCAGCACATCATGAGATCGACTTCTGCTCCAAAATATGATTAGAAACCGGACCCGATGTTGCCGCTGCTTGTCGTCTCTCGCCTTCCCCAGACTCGCAACGTGGCTCTTGTACTCGTTCTCTTCATCAGCCTTCTGTTTCTCCAAAGACTTGAGCTCCTCCTCCAGCTTGGCGCTCTGTTCCACCAGGACGTGCTACGTGAAAAGAGAAAGAGAATAGTATAATGAAACCGCACTACATACTAACTATTCGAATAATGCACATTAGAATTAAATTTAGTGCTATAAAACTAACAAAAGCTGAATAAAACTATTTTACCATTAGGTGTTCCCAACTTTCGTTTGTGTTGACACATTTTTCTTGCGTCCAGTCGTCCGTCTGTGTGTGTTGGAGACAGAAGCATGCGTTAGATAAGCGAAAACAAGCACAAAGGACAGAGCTATTTACATTGTTGTCTGATTATCTATCTGATTATTCAGCAAAGAATTACGGTTCGCCAGAGAAAAAGAGTAAAACAGTATGCAAATGAATGTACCAATTTATAATTCTACTTAAGAATATCAGTTTACAGAATCTTTAAATTCATAGTAAAATTAAATTTCTCTCTCTGTGTGTTCTTCTGTTTTTCTCTATCCTCTTCTGATTTCAAACACCTGCTACATGATTAGGGAAAGCAAATCCTGCATTTATTCATAATAGTCAGCAAGAGATGATAAAACTGCTTTGAATACTACACAACACTCTGGTACACTATTTGTGGTAAGATAGAGTGGAGGAAAAGTACAAAGTATAAAACGACTTGTTTTATACTTTGTACTTGGGTAAAGTACAGATACTGTAGATGAAATGTGTACTTATGGACAGCAAATAAGTAAATGTACTCGTTTACCATGCAACTTTGCATTTTTCTCACACAGTAAGGATAATAAATGAAAAATAAATCCTAGAATTGGGGGAATCGATTTAGTGATGTATTGCAATTCTTTTGTGTGTCGATTCACGTGTTTTCATGGCGTTACATTATCAATAATTGAGTGTTAAAAGCTTGAGATCTGCCCTTTTTTATTGAAACTCTGTGAGCAAATTAATCTCAAACCCACTTGTTCACATGTTTACGCCGGTCTCAAAAAACACAGTAAGCACTTATTAGACAAAAATCGCTAGAAGACCCGCGTGCCTCCGTTAGAAGATGGAAGAATGGAATTTAATATACTCCTTCAAGGAGATTTACACGATTGCCACCAAATCGGGCCAGTATACTCTCAAGCTATTGAGAATGCGAAATTGCGAAGGAATTTTTGATATCTAAAACGGTTCAGCCATGGCGAAGCCTTAAACTTATGACAAACTACGATATAAAGGTATAGCGTGCCTCCGCCCGTGTACTTGGGGTTCTCCAGCGGCAGTTCCCGACACCTAACCCACTTGCATGTCGTGTGCGGTCAACTCACTGCCACGCTTCATGATATCACAAAGCGATGCCTATGACATGCTCACAGTATGATGTGTAAGTTGATAATTATGCTGCCTATTGTTATGTTACGGTAGGACATAAAAGTTGGTAACGACGCTGCAAACTGTTGCATTGCCTACCTGCGTTTAGGGCCCAAAGACTGATATCATAGCTCTGAAAGTGCCGATGTCATGTGCAGGGCCCTATTGTTCTAAGGTTTATTGGGCCCAAGCACTATGACATCACTTCTATGACTTATGACTGAAATCTGATGCCATAAAGACGCCTAAGCAGCTGGACTCTGAGCGGGATACAGGACACAAGATTTTTTTTTCTGCACAGCTCATAGACACTTGTATGAATACAATGCCTTGCAAAAGTATTGGCACCCCTTGACCTGTTCCACATTTCGTTATTAGGATTTTATATGATACTATTGTGAAGTGGGAGTAAAAAGATACATTTTTTTTATCAAAATATTTTACGAATTTAAAACCTGTTCCACATTTCATGTGTGCGCATGTATAAACACCGTCTGCACAATCAGAGTCGAGAATTCAACAGCACTGTGACGTTCGTTACACAGGTTGCGTAAAATCTTTTGTCAGGATTCTGTTTACAGCTCTTGATTATTATTATTGATGATGATGATGATGATGTTTTCCTACCTGAACATCCTGCTCTTTGGTCTCTGTATTACTCGGCATTGTATTCACTAAGCTGTAGTCATCCAGAAGCACTTCCGGTATGTTCACCGGATACGGAAAGTATATACCACCCCAATATGGTACGAGACTAAAAAAAAAAGAAGAAACTTTATGTTTCACTTTTATTAAACCATAACCGTGATCGTTTGGTGTTTATCCAGTTTATCCAGTCTATATGGTTTGCTTACACGATTTTCTCTGATTTCTCGCGAGATTTAACAGTATTAAAAGCAATACGATGAAAAAAACATTTACTTGTCGTTTAAAAGAATGTGTAGCAATTATAGATATGTCTTTAATTATATTCAGTATTTATGGATTAAAAGCAAAACAAAAAACATTTTAGATGATAAGTCAGAACCTTGCCGCCTGAGTGAATCGTCCAATCAGAAAGCGAGCTGAGCTGAGTTTGACTGCGCCTGCGCGAGATTTTGTTACCTGCGATGTAATTTTTTTTTGCGTGTGAATGCGTGTTGCCAGATGGGGGATTTTCCTGCGAAGACCCTTATATTCCCAAATATCTAGAGAATGGTCAGACATTTTTCCCTTCAAATGTCCACACTGCTTAACTTTGCTGATGTTCAACACTTCCCCAAATTTACCAAATGTCAAACACTTCTTAATATGTTTACCGCATCCCAAAGCATTTCCAAGGCCCATTACATAAATAATTACACTACTCATGTCTAATATATCTTTAAACTCCCAAAATCTCAATTTCTTTGATGTCCAAATGTACCAAATGTCCAGCACCATCTCAAATGTACTAAATGCCCAGCACCATCTCAAATGTACTGAACATCCAGTACCATGCCAAATGTACTGAATGTCCAGTACCATGCCAAATGTACTGAATGTCCAGCACCATCTCAAATCTACTAAACGCCCAGCACCATCTCAAATGTACTGAATGTCCAGCACCATCTCAAATGTACTAAATGTCCAAACCATGCCAAAAGTCCAGCTCTATTCCAAATGTACCAATTCCTATCGTACCAAATGTCCAGAAGCATCCCAAATTTAGAGTACCAAATCTCTTGAACCATCCCAAATGTACAGATACAAAATCTCCAGCACCATCTTAAATGTACTGAATTTCCTGCACCATCCCAAATCTACTAAATGTCCATCATCATTCCAAATGTACAGTACCAAATGTACAGTACCAAATTAAATGTTAATTATCATTAATGTCCAGCACCAGTACAAATATATCAAATCCCCAACATACAAAATGTCCAGCCAATTATTACATTTGCCATATCCTCAGCACATTTCTAAACTTTACAAACATTTCAACTGGACTTTACAGACTAACTACCATAAATGTCCACAAAAGGCCTCCAGCTTCCCAAACGATCAAAACTCAATTAAACTTCTTTTGTATTTATTAATCTGATTGTAAGAAAGAAAAATCTGGCAACCTTGGTACTGATTAAAGTTTGACCTGAAACAATGTGTAGTACAATGCACGGATGCTTAATTGTTATCCGTGTGTTGCTCCTTTTGAACTTACCATGTCAGTTCCTCTCCAAGATTCAAATAAACTTCAGCAGTTTCCATGTCTAGAAAAGACAACAATACATGAATTGATTCAGATGAGCTGTTTTGGTTGTTTACGATGTAAACCTCATTACCTATGAGCTAGTTAATACCTTAAATTCAGAAAGTTATATCACAGAAATTTCCACGCTTAAATGTATGAATGTGGCTTGAAAAACAAGATGAGCTTTACGTTCATTTAATCAGAAACAAAAGTGAAACCTAAAATGAAACAACAACATAGAATGTATTGCCAAAAAACTGGTCCTCACCTCTAGATCAGGATCGTGTAACAACAACAACAACAACAAATTGTCTTCAGTTTAATATCTCAGCTGATTCACAATAAATAAATAAATAAATAAATAAATAAAACACAATAGTAATCCTGATAATCCTAGCCAAACCTCAGACAGCTGACAGATGTTTTTGAAGGAATGGGATCACCTGAGGAGATACTGAGGTCCGTATGCTAATATGAAATTTGCATACAAGATTAATCGCCGTCCATCTAAAATGTGCCAAAGTAAATAGTATATGGTGAAATACTGTAGTTCTAAAGCCTGAATACATAAACGTGATCCTAAACAGGAAGGGTTTGTCCACTGATAGGCTGGAACAAGGAAATCAGATTGCAAATAGGAACCAAACCTAAATGTAAAACAGGTTCAGTAACAATACATTGTGGAGCCGCGGCAACAACAATGTCACGATAGCGATCATAAACCAAGCATTGTCATGTTTGTTCGGAAAATTTTAATATAATAGGAAAAAATAGATTTAAATGTGATAGTGGAAAATTTTGTAAAAAGTTTTTTAGAATTTTTAGAATGATGTATTAAAAATGCATATAGAGATTCGCAAACAATATGGTCACCACATGCCAATAACCCCAAGCTTAATTTCCTGAAACAGTCATGATCGCTTGCGTAGATTGGAAGGAATCTTAATGGACAGGATCGTATCGTCGATCATCGGTGGAGCTAACTTCTAGTTACTTTTTCCTCTAGAGCTAAGGGTCACCAGAACATGAAAAACATGGCTACAAATAAACAAGCAACTTTCAGCACAGATTTTAACCCAGAACCAGTTGCCCTGAATAATAAGTCCAAATATTGGCCCAGTTAAGCAATGAAAGCTGAAATTCAGATCTACAAAAACAAAAGTATCTTCCTTGTTGTTCCAATACTTCTGGCAGGGGCTGGAGTAGGTAGATTCACTAGTGTGAATCCTTCAGATGTATTGTGCTTCTATGTGAGACAGTTGGTTTTCCTTGAGCTGACAGTTGGTATTGTCTCTGTGCAGGTGTACAGGTGTGTAGCAAAGCATTCCTGTATTAACCGACAATTCTGGAAACCCCACCTACTTCATTCAAACATACATTAGTAATAATCTCATCTTAAATGGTGAATCAACCTCTCATTGTTTTCAAGATAAATGAAGGATGTTTTGAGCTTGTTAATATCAAACAAATTTGTTTACAATTTAATTAGCTCAATACAAAGGGTGTTCAAATCAAAGCAAGACTTTTGATTGAGCAAAATAACACAGTTGATAGAGTAAAAACCTCTTTTATTTCTTTTATAGTCCCATGCTACACTAATGTCTTCTTCAAGTCTGAAATGCTGGCCTCCCAGGAACTCCTTTATTGCCCCAAACATGCGGAAATGGCTTGGATTGAGGTCAGGACTATATGGGGAATGTGCCGATAACTCCCAGCTGTGGTCAAGTGGTGTTGGTGAATAATTGTGTGCACAGTTCCATCAAACATATGTGTCTCTTCCACAAGTTGGCGCAAGTTATCTGTCAATTTTCAAGGATCAGTCATTCCAATCTCTATATGTTCAATTTAATGACTACAGAGCTCTGAGCCACCTCGACTAGGATCGTCATTCATGGACTTACGGGCCTCTTTAAAATGTTTACACCATTCAAACGTTTTAGTGCATCTAAGAGTCTCATCACTGTACTGTGCTTGAAGTCTTCTGTAAACGTCAATCGCGTTTACACCTCCATTCACATGAAAGTTCATCACAAGTTCTGGGTTTTTGACTTGGGAAGTGTGGGTTGTACAGCTGCTCTGTCCTTTTGACAAGGATGAAGTCTGGTTACTGACAAATCTGTTCTTCTCAAGAACAGGTGCGTAGTGTGAAATATCCCTGGTCCAATCAATGGCCACAACGTTCCAGTTGAGATGTCGTGGCATGAGTTGAAGAAGGCTGTTCAATCATGACAGTCTGTAAATCCTGATAATCTGAAATATTCTAGAATTCTTCCTCTATTGTTGTGCCAGGCTTATGAACAACACTGAGTAATGGTCAGTGGACGTTGCAAAAAAATTCCCTGCTTTTCTACATTTGTACAGCTGTCCACTCCCACAGCTTCACCAGACTAATCAAATATTACATGCTCCTGTCAGAACCTCGAGTGCGATTATGAAACACCAAGGGTTATTTAAAAAGAAGAACAACCAGCACCCCAATATGGAAGAAGGTTCAGAGTGTTTGCCAGAGATGGAGGCAGGTGTCGTTCTCGCTCTTGAGTTTCTGCTGAGCCGCAGCAGTCTTCAGGATGCTGAGATTCCTAAACCGAAATTTGACACCAACCAAGAAATTATCATCCTGAAAGACAAAATGGCGCGGCTGAGAGCGAAAATAAAGGATATGGACAAATATAACGCAGGTAACTGCTCCAGCTGAGGACACAGATTCAGTACAGCGCTACTTTTTTATAAATAAATGCCTCTCAATAAAAACAGCATACGATTTTACAACAAAATGCTTATAAAATCAACAGCGTTAAATTGCTTGTATTTCTTTCCATACAAAGTCCAAGCAAGTTATCACATATAGTGCATATTTTACCACATGACAACAATTCTTCTGTGCATTTCGGATTGTCCCAACAGATTTAAGGACGAGACTGGAGGCTGATCATCTGGAACTGAAAAATCTGAAAGGTAAGATCATAGATTAATACAGATGTACTGTATCATTAACCTGCTGTCATCTGTGTGTTGTCAAGTTGTCAAGATGAAAAATAGGAAAGTGGAGTGTTCAATCTGGTGAAGGTGTGGGAGAGGACACCTGTTACCCAACAAGCAAGGTTACAGTGCTAATCACTAAGCTACCATGCCGCCAGAAAACTCTGTCCTAAAGACTCTGTCCCTCTCACTCTCCACGGGAAACTGGCAGAGGTGGTGGCACAGATCTGCTGTTTTCCAAGAGATGGTCCTTCCTCCTTGCCTTCTAGGAAACGTTCTGGATGAAAAGGACATGCTTCTTAGTCTTTTTCCTTATGATAATACTCCTCTCATTGTTCTAGGAGATTTCAAACTGCCTTCTGACAAACTCCAATCCTCTTTCCTTCTCCCTCTCCTTAACTCTTTCTCTTTAACACTAAACAGTTGCCCTCCCAGACACAAGGAAGGGAATTCTCTTGACCTCGTTTTCTGCCGCCCTTCCCCAGTCAGAGATACTATTACTATTCCTCTTCATAAATCTGATCATTACCTGGTATCCTTCACCATCACCCTTCATATTTTGTCCAAAGCTAACCATCAAAATTTCTCTCTTACCTTCAGATATCTTTAATCTGTCTCACCTTCCTCTGTGTCTTCATGCATCCTATCATCCCTCCCCGGCACAGACTCCTTTTCCTCTCTACCACTAGAGACTGCGACTGAAACTTTCCTCACCTCTCTCTCCTCATCCATGGATCTCCTATGCCACCTGTCCTCTAAACCAAGGAAGACTTCTTTGGCTATCTGGCACAACGATAGGAGAGAATTAAGAACTGATCATTTCTTTGGTTCAGTGAATTAACAGAAGAAGATGGAAGAAATCGCAACTTGATGCAGATCTTGTCTCTTACTGGATTCTTCTCTCCAAATTCTCATGTGATGTGACTTCTGCCAAAACTGCCTTCTACAAGGAAAAGCTGGAAGCCTTTGCACATGATCCTGGCAAACTCCACAATATCTTCTTCTCACTACTCAACCCACCGACTCCTCCAGCCTCATCCTCTCTGATTGCTGATGACATTATACGATGGGAAAATAGACCCAAGCCTGTTCATTAGACCCAATCTCTTCCACATTGCTCCAGGCCATCTCACGAGACCCACTTCCCTTCACCACAACCATTATCAACCCTTCCATATTATCTGGTCATGTTTCTGCTGCTTTTAAGAAGGCAAGGGTTATTCTCATCCTCATGAAACCCTGCCTGGAGCCAGCAGAAGTTGGCGACTATCGCCCGGTATAGCTTCTCTCTTTTATTTCCAAAGTTCTTGAAAGGACTGTTTACTTGTATAACCAAATGTCTCTTTATCTCTCACAGAACAACCTTAATGACCCCAACCAATCCAGATTAAAAGTGCCACATTTCACAGATACTGCCCTTCTGTCAGTCACTGAGAAGCTTCATGCTGCTAAATCAACTAAACTATCATCTGTCCTCCCCCTCCTGGACCATTTGACACAGTCAACCACAAGATTCTATGATCTAGTCTTATGATCACAGCCTTGGAGATAGGTCGCATGAGGTGACATGGAGGGGATCCACATCTGCCCCATGCAGACTTTCTACTGGTGTCCCACAGAGCTCAATACTTGGTACTCTTCTTTTCTACCTCTATACCCGGTCTCTTGGTAAGGTCATATCATCGCATGGATTTTCATACCATTGTTATGCAGATGACACTCAATTTATTCTCAGGTTTCCACCCGAATCTCAGCATGTCTGGCAGACATCTCACTCAGGATGGCAGCTCATCAATCTGTGTAAAAACCGACCTGCTGTTCAGCCCTGGCGAGTCATCCCCAGGACAAGACCTTGTGATATCCCTGGACAACAATCAGATCACTTCAGCCACTGTCCTCAAACTTGGGGTAACTGTGGACAACCATCTGTCATTTTCCCCACACATCGCTAACCTTACTAACTCTTGTCGATTTCTTCTTTACAACATCAGAAGAATCTATTTTTTTCTCCACAGGCTATTATGGTGCTTGTTATTTCAAGACTGGACTACTGCAACCCATTTCTGGCAGATCTGTCCATGATTCATCCTCTGCAGCTGATCCAGAATTCAACAACACGTCTTGTTTTTCAACCTTCCCACGTTCTTTCCGATTATCCAGCACCACTTGCCTTGTTCCACCATCTCTCAGGGATCGAGGAGAACATTCATCCAGACTCTTTTCTGTTCTGGCACCTTCGTTTAGATGTCCGTACAGAGGAGTCTTTAAACAACAACTCAAGACATATCTGTTTCTTTAATACTTGGACTAAAAATGAGCAAACATAAAGATTTGAGTGACTTTGAAAAGGGCCAAATTGTGATGGCTAGAAAACTGGGTCAGAGCAACTCCAAAACTGCAGCTCTTGTGGGATATTCCTGGTCCGCAGTGGTCAGAACATACCAAAAAGTGAGCCAAAAAAGCAAATCAGCGACCCGTAGAGAGGGTAAAGGCTCATTGATGTGTTTAGGGAGTGAAGGCTGGCCCATGTAGTCCCATCGAATATAAGATCTACAGTAACTGCTGAAAAGGTTCATGCTGGTTCCACTAGAAGGGTGTCAGAGCACACAGCACATCGCTGTTCGGTGGGTGTTGTTAATGATATGCTAATGATGTACTTCTGTATGTTTCTTTAACAATATATTTTCATAATTTTTACCAAAAGCAATACCCCACATTGTGATGTGTTTCTGCAGGTCCACCACACATCGCCTTCTCGGCCGCGCTGACTCATCCTGTTGGAGTGTACAATGTTGATATCACTCTGGTCTATTCTAAAATCATCACTAACGCAGGACGAGCCTACAACCCGTTTACAGGTAAGGTCAAGTCAAAATCAAGGAATGTATATTATTGGTATATTATATTTAAAAATTATTGTTGGTCAAGGGGATAACCCCATGTAGGGGGTGTCTGAGGATTTATTTATTTATTTCAAATAGGAGACATTGTTTACGCCAAACTCCCCGCCAACTCGCAGCTTTACGATGACGTGAATAACCGCGCTACTTTAAGTGGCTTCCTCATTTTCCCCATGTGAGAGTAGCTGTGGGTCTGAGAGTAGCTGAATAAGAACAAAACTCGACTGTGGACTCGACAGTGTTCCCTGATAATCTACCATGTCTTCCATAGAATGTCCTCTCAAAACTGGACTTCAGTTAAATTCATAATCTCTCTAGACTAGAATGTTTAATGTCTAGCATTTTATTCTGCATTATTCTTTCAAAATAAATGTGAGGAATGTTCATTTAAAATCTTTATATTTCTAGAATGTTTTTCCAAACCTCGCTTTGAAAACTAAATGGTTCTTTTAAAACTTAATAAAGGAACCAGTAAACAGTAAATTCTACAATGATCTTTCAACCTTTGTTTGAAATTCCAGGATGTTCTTAAAAAACTGGAATGTTCCTTCAAAACCTTGTTTATGTTTATGTATTTTTTTTTCAAACCCAAGATTTTAATACTAGAATGTTCCTTAAAAAAAAAAAAAAAAACTTAATTCTACATTGTTCTTCCAAAGCTTCACATTAACCTCTAGAATGCTCCCCCGCCCACCCCCCCCCAAACTTTGCTGTCAAATTCTAAAATGTTTTTGCAACCTAAAATGTTTTCCTTCAAAATAGTAGTGTTTTAAAAGAACATTCTATTATTAATAAAAATAATATTAATTATTATTAATATAATATTTTCCTAACTATGCTATTAAAATTAAATATTCTTTCAAAACCTCACTTTCTAACCTCAAATCCAAAAATGTTCTTATACAACCCTTATTTATATATATTTTTCAAAACCATCTTCTTAATGCTAGAATCACTTTAATTAACCTAATAACTCTTAAATACTTTCTAATAACTAGGACATTCTTCTAAAACCCTGCTGTTAATTCTACACTGTCTTTTTAAAAACTCATTATAAATTTCAGAATATTCTTGCAAAACTACTTTTAAAAAATCGCAAAGTGTTCTTACTAAACTTACTAAACTGGAAAGTTCTTTTTTAAAACTTCACTTTAAATGGCTGATTTCTTTCCCCTCTAAACTTGCCTTTAAGTTCTAAAGGTTTTGTATACAACTCTAATGTTCTTTCAAAACTTTACTTATATTTCTTTTCTTTTAATAAAAAAAAAAAAAAACTGAAATCTTTTAAAATCCGACTCTGGATTAAATAAATAATTAATTAATTAAATAATTCTGGAATATTTATTCTTTAATAAAATCAAGATTGCTACTTCAATGTCCTTACTCTAAATTCTAAAATTTGCATACCATGATTTTAGTCCATCTAAAATCTTTAATGTTTTTGTTTTTCCCATATCATTGGCAAAATTAAAAAAAAAAAATCTGACCCTGACTGACCACAAACCTGTTGTTTTTCTCATTACTGTAAGTAAATTTCCTTACAGAATTAAAAATCATTTCAGTACAGTTGTTTAGTGGCTAGGTCAAATCTAAGTCTTAGATTTTATTTAAAATACATTTTTTTTTTTTTTTTAAACAACCATTATGGCAGAAAGGGACACAAGCTTTTTTTTTTTTTTTTGGCAAAAAATCTTTATTTGTTTTCAGAATACAAACAGCAGATGGCAGTCTAACATTGAAGATTCTGTTTTCTTCCTGTCTGTTTTTACCTTTTTCGCCTTCGCAGTAGTGTAGTAGTGCAGTAAAGCAGTGAAACAAGAGCAATTTAAATAGCTCAGCACAACTAATATAAAAAGTGGTTTTTCCAAAGTCAACACAAAACGACTACTACAGTAACAAAATTGCCCCGTTTAGCTACTGTATTATGACCTGCTGCAAACGTGATGTTTAGCCAGACACCAGCTTCTGGCAGTGTTTCTGAGGGATCATAAGGCCATTCCTCATGGCCAATGACCTCTAGTTCAGTAAGATTCTTGACTTTGCATGCTGCAACTGCTGTTTTAAATTTTTTTCTACTGGATTCATGTCAGGCGACTGTGACGGCCGCTCTAGGACTCTCCAAGACTTCATCTGAAATCAAGCCTTGGTTGGAATATCCAATGACACAGAAGTTTCAGCTTCCTCACAGATGGCATGATGATTTCTTCAAGTATACTTGATTGAATCCAATTTGCCCTCTACACACTCCTGGTTTCCAGTGCCAGAGGAAGCAAAACTGCCCCAGAGCATCACTGAGCCACCACCATGCTTCACTGTAGCCAGGGTGCACTTTTCTGCATATGCTTCATTTTTTTCTCCTCAAACCTACCACTGATTCATAGGCCCAAAAACGTTCAAGCAGCTTTGTTTCATCGGAACAGAATTTCCAAACGTCTGGTTTTTTTTCCATGTTTTTTTTTTTAGTATATTGGAGCCAAATTTCCTTGTGTTTTGGGGTCAGTAGCGAGGTACGTCTCAGGGTGACCTTCAGTCTTCAGTACAGTATGCGCCTTATAGTGCAGAGTGAAACTTCAAATCTTTCTGTAGGTCCTTTACCGTCAATCAAGGTTGTTTTTTTTTTAACACTTGCCTCCTCAGGAATCTGGTAGGTGATAGACACTGATCCTTTAACTTTAAACTCGCGAAATAGGCTTCCTACTGTATAACTAGGAACATTTAGTACCTTGGCTTTTTTATGTATACAAAATACTCGCTTGATTTTTGACACACCTCCATCAACAATCTCTAGAAAGTCCAGGTATGTGACGTGTTCTACTGTAAATGAACTACACATGAGGCACCAAATCTGTGCTTGAGACAACACCTGAGGGATTTTAATACATGGAGTTGAATCATTCTGAAGCTGTATTAATTATTAAAGGGGCCATTTGTGTTGAATTTGGAGAAATCACTTCTTATATTAATTGTGTTGTTATTTCAATTGCTCTTCTTTCACTGATTTATTACCAGCAGCTGCAAGTTGATGGATGAATAATCTGAAATTGATTTTGATCAAGGCATTGAACAGGTTTGATTTAATATGTGCATGGCCAGTATTTTCCTAATATTGGAACCTCATTCGCTATGGCATTTCATTTCTGATGTACTGTACAGTAGCACTGGAATGAGGAAACTGAAGTGTATTTTAATATTGAAGACCCAGTGCAGTGAGGGAATAGTCAAGCACACCGTTCTGGTTGGTTTAGAAAAACGTTACTGCAGTAAAGATGCTGGTCTTAGCTATTGTAGGTTCTCAGGGTGGGACTTTCTACATGCAGCCACAACTGGGGTGAAAAAAAACAAAAAAAAACAACAAACTGTGCAAAGGTTGGAGCCGCTAAGAATTTCTTGACGGGCATAGTTTCAGTTGTTGACGGACGGATACATGAAGAAGGAAGGAAGAATAATCAGGCCAAAGGAATTCCTGAGGAATCCTGCTGTGGTCGAAGATAAGAAAAGAGGTTTGGGAAGGAAAAGGAAGGTTGAAGAAAAGAAAGGCCGATGAGGGATGACGTAAAACTGATGGAATTTAATGAATGGACTTTGTAAGACACTGCAATGACTAGGAATTCAGAAGACCATACGGAGTTTTATGACATATGTATCTATTATTGTTATATATTTTAAGTCCATTCATTTAGAAACTGGCAGCATGATGGCGTAGTGGCTAGCACTGTGGCCTCGTACCAACAGGATCAGGGTTCAATTCCCACCTTGGGTCTGTGTCCATGGAGATTGCATGTTCTCCCAGTGCTTGGTAAGTTTCTTATGGTTACCCCCACAGGTCAAAAACATGCAGATTAGGGTAACCAGCGTTCCCAAATTGACAGTAGTGTGTGAATGCTTTTGAGTGTGTCCTATGATAGATTGGCACCCTGTCTAGGGTACCCAGTCGCTACGTCTCCTAGCATAGGCTCCAGGCCCCCCATAACCGTGTACAGTATATAGGATAAAGCGTTATAGACTATGAGTGAGTGAGCGAGTACTTTAGAAACCATGAAGAAGTTGATCGCACTAAATACTATGGAATCATATTGTGATGTGGCCAAGAACAACTAAGTTGCGACTAGATGAAACTGATGCTGTTTGACTTCTCTTTGACTTAACTCAGATCTCAGTTCTGGTAAGACATGTTTGTCCGGGTGCCATTTATGTGATTTTATCATGATGTAATTTCGCACACCTGCAATTAGCTTGAGGCAAACGTCTGCCACGCTAGCGGTAATAAGTTAGCGATAATTTCAGTTGCATAAAGTAAACACAGTGGACATAGCGGGGTGAACACGGATTTGCTAGCGGCTAATCTGGAATCTTGTGTTTTCTAGTTTTCTTGTTTATGTTAGTTGAAGTAAAACATTTCCAAATTGTGTGCTGCTATCAGAAGGAAATGATCAGTGACTACTACATTAGGGGTGTATGTCCGCATGCGTATGATCAGCAGATGAGCGTTTCCTTCCCATACGCATGCTGTTGCTATGATACACAGGTGGGTTATGATAAATAAGCAGAAAGCAAGCGATGCAGGCAGCTTTATTTATAGGAGCTTTAGGTTCTCGTTGCAAATAAACTGTGTTGCTGCTGTTATTTGAACGCCAAAGTGTGTATAGCAGGAGCCAGCATATTTCATTCTCATAATCAGTCAGGAAGTATCAATGTTAATTTAGGTTCTTTTGAAGTCCAGCATTAACACGGATCAATGTTAAGCCCAGGGAGATCTTCTGGCTTAGGAGTTATGTAACACACACTCCTGTGTCAAAGTGAAATTCCTTCTTCCTGAATCACACAAAAATGTAAATAGAAGAACTTTTGACAAATGATGAAATTGTAATGTTTGTTTAAATGGCCAAGAAACTTCCAATGGCGCCTTAAAAGCAATGTTACTACCACCTAGATATGCAAATTAGCCCCTCCCATTTGTGTTTTTAGAACATTTATCTGGGTTTGCATTTCTAATGTTCTAACGTTCAGAAAGGCAAACCCTCTCGCCTCCTCGCGCTTATCCGCTGTAATCATCTATGCGAGTATGTGGAGGGGCTCCACCAAAAGAGCAAGCGAGATGAAGTGATAAATGATGTTCCACCAGAACGGGGCGAGGAGAACTTCTTATCTCGTTTCTTTCATCATGGAAATTCTTCCTTTCTTACGTAACAGTAAACACTATTCTCATCCTGACCCGAACAAACTAATCTCCAGTAATGAGGGAAGCTTTTAATGCAAATCTCCGATTTAAAACAGCCGAAGGAGGCCTGTTGAAAGTGAAAAGAATTTTATTTGAAAAAAAAAAAAAAAAATCATCTATTGAAAATCAACATAAAATGCACAGACATAATGAGATTACAGTGGTATATATTAGCGTTAGGCTAATTTGAGATGAGTTTGTTTTCTGCATGGAATGTATCTCAAGGTCACACTTATGTAACGTTATGTAGGTTCGTGAGAGTGGAGTGATTGATTGCGTTTATGTCTTTTGGTCCCTGCGATTGTCCAGTTTGTTTTCTAGCGACTGAGTGGGTTTAACTGGGTGCATGATTAACACTCAATGAAAGGCGGAGTCGGTCAGAAATCACGGACTTCAGTTGATGATCTGCCGGGGTCTTCCGTAGCCGGTCATTCCCGCCTGAGACGCTCCTCTGTTCGAGCCCATCTGGAGGCCGATGACGCTCTGACCTTCCTTCAGCTGCTCATCCGTGAAACCACGCTTGTTCTCCTGCGCTTTCCTGATAAACACACACACATGTCCCAACCATCAATCGAGTTCCCAGTGTGTTTGTGCCCAGCTACAGACTTTGGGACTGGTATTCTAGAGTGAAGGTTAACATGCGAGGAAATGGGTAGAGCTACTTGACATGGACGTGTTTGTCCTTAGATAATCACTATATATAACTTAGCAAGCTGGCAAATACACACTTGTCGCTATACAGAACAAAATGGTGCCATCCTTCTTAAGGAAGAAAACCTACAATCTTAAAATAAATATCAGAGCACTACATTGCATGGTGGTGTAGTGGTTAGCACTGTCGCCTTGCACCTCCAGGTTCTGGGTTCGACTCCCACTTTGGGTTGAGTTTCATCTTTCATTGTTGAATTTAAAAAATCTTTTTCAATGACCTGATTGACAGTGTACATATTGAAACATCGCTACAGCATTTAGCAAATTCATTATTACACATTTATTATTTGCTAGTTGTTTTAATCTTTAATTAAGACATCAAAGCAAATGATTAATCCTGCTGCTAAATGAGCGCAGTGCTGAGATTTACATCAAAGGCTTTGTGTAAAACTTTAACCACTAAGCCACGACTCCTAAACGAGCCTGAGAGTGCATATGTCTGAGCTCATATAATTCACACTCTATTTTTATATTTCTGAATAATTCAGTTCTCTTTTTCTCAGTGTTTTTTTTTTCTGAGGACCTTACATGGGGAAGCAATCATGAGGCTAGTTAAGGTTATATCTTTTGTAATGTTGACTTTAGTGAATAAAAATAATCTTTTTTTTGTGAGGACCGGGTTGTTGTGACAACATTTGACACAAACCTGTCATAATGAGGACTTAGTCTATTTTGGTCCTCACAAAACCCTGAAACTTCCACATCCACACACACACACAACGCACAACACACACACACACACACACACACACACACACACACATACACACACACACTACGTCAACCCCTTCCCCCACCCCGACACCACAAAGTTAATGTTTGAACGCCATAGAAACTTGAAACGAGCTCCTTATCTGTGCTACTGGTTCTTAACATTACACTGACTCTAGCTATTTCCTTCATAAGTCTGTGGTGTGTGTGTGTGTGTGGGTGCTTCTCTCTCTCTCTCTCTCTCTCTCTCACTCGCTGTCGCTCTCTCTCAAACACACCACAGGCGTCTCAAGGTAACAACAACTCACAGAGCACTGTGTGACTAAGACTGATAAGATCCTTTTTTTTTTTTTTAGGTTTCTATGGAAATAAAACAGTAACTGTTGGTGTGTGTATTTGTGTGTTTGTGTGCTACTGTTTGAAGTTGCCATAGTGATCATCTGGCAGATTTATAGTGAAACCAGGAAGAGGAAGTGGTGTTACTCACCTATGGAACCAGTTAGGGTCACCATGGTAAGTGCCGTCGTCCTTGGTAACTGCCAAACTCCCCAATGACATCAGCGTCATCTGCACTGCCGCCATGTCTTTGCCTACACATTAACGCACACACACACACACACACACACACACACACACACACACACACACACACACACACACACACACACACACACACACACACAGGATGTATATGGTAGTCTTCACTATCAAGCTACACAAATATGTCCTATATAGACCAAAAGCATTACAGTTATTCACTATAGTGTGTCACTGGTAAACTACATACAGCAGGGCTTTGTGGGACAATATTTAATAAAAGTGAATTTGATTTGTTTGAAGTCAATCAATTGACAAAAATGCAGGTGATATCACTAGGCCCTTCCTAGTTAGAGTCCACTTTAAAAACATTTGAATATCAACATCTCAATACCTGATGAATGAATCAACTTCATCCAGGAAGAAAAACACTGACAGAATATCTATAGATCTGTATTGTAACTTTTCAAAAATGAAGAAATGAGGACCTTTTTGTAGGACTCACCTTCCCAGAGGTCCACCGTCTGGAACATGTCGGATTTGGTGACTCCGTATCGCTCAGCAGCTCCGAGGAACTGTGAGATCTGCTCCATCTGCTTGAACGCCATAGTGGAGGTCTGGATCTTCTTCACTGGTTTTGAGTCCTTATGAAGGCTGTTAATGAGCTCACACAAGATCTGCAGACACGATGGAGGAGAGAGGAGTGGAGTGATGGATGGAGGAAATAATGCAGCTATGAATTACAGTTGATAATACTATTTTGGATTCTTACTATTTTTAATTGTTCGTTTTGCCATTACTAAAAATGTATGACTGAAAAAAATGACAAACAAATAAATTACATATGTTAATATTACATTTAAAATATAATTATTGTATAAAATATTTATATTATATTTATTTGTAACTTAAAAAAAAGTAACATAAAAATATTTTTAGAAGTGTAATTTTGTAGCATATACAGATATCTTCATTCACATGCACACACACACACAACACACACTTACACATCCATCTTTGAGCCAGTTCTGGAATCCCTGTCTGCCGGGTTGTGGTCTTCCCACCGAAGGGCCGCACTGAGCAACAATCCATTCAACGAGCCGCTCCTCAAGATCAACGTCATACTTCTTTTCAATTTTACTCTGAACCTCGCGGCTCAAACCGTATGAAGGACCCTTGTTCGCCATCACGCCTGCAAAACGCATACACACAGTGTAGTTGTAATGGCATTGTGAGGACTTAATTCATGTTTAACTATGCAAACTTCTTCTTCATCTGGGGCATTTGACAATGAAGTATAACTTTTTAGTCATTTCTTTAAACACAAGTATGAGCAGCAAAAGAAATTGCGCACACACACACACACACACACACACACACACATAATTCATATATTTATGAGGACCTCCCATTGACAGAAGTATTAAAACAGCTTGTTAATGCTACACCAAATATAAATCTATACTTAAACTCAATCTCATGCAACAATTAAAAATAATTTAAATGTTTTCTCTGTTATGTTTTCAGACCCCTCCCCCGACAAACACACTTAAACATAAATTCTGGTTGTACTGTACTTTTGGGGACTTGATAGCTAATTAAATACTTCTGTAACAAAAATAACTCTAACCTTAGCCATAACTACTTACAGAAAAAAGTCATTGTTTAGGTACTTTTCGTGACTGTTTGCCTTAACAATGTGTTGACCTTGCTTAGCGAAACACAGATAAATAGGTTGTTCAAAATACTGTAAATCAATACAAGGTTGTGAAACCCAGTTCAAAGGGAGTCTGAAATATTGGCAGCCTTAATGAGGACATTTATAGTCCGCTGAGAATCTAATAAATGCATAAATACACACACACACACACACACACACACACACACACACAGGTTGTGCCTTCTGAGGACTCAGTAGTTCTGCGCTTGTGAATTACAATTATATAAAAAGTTTTGTGGCACAGCACTGTTACAGCAACTGTAAAATTATACATTGTAAAAAACCAGTTAAAAGCAAAATATATAAATATATATCATATCATGTTTTGCTCTTCACTGTATTGTTTGTTTGTTTGTCAAGAGGTTTAGAAGTTTGAGCTGTGGTTCTGTGTTGGATTGAAGTTACGTAATATTCAACCGAAATTGTGTAACATTTTACAACGGTATTTGAGAGTAGATGAACTGCGACAACAAGACATTTTGTGTGTGTGTGTGTGTGTGTGTGTGTGCTCTCCCTGTTGAGGCCTCGCGCTTGACCAAGCAGGCAACACACACCCACAAAACTGGGCCAGAGACTGTAATCACAGACTGCAGAGCTTTGTTTGTTTGCTCATGTGTGTATGTGTGTGTGTGTGTGTGTGTGTACTTTCGCAAAATGTAGGTTATGACTTCATCAGTTTTCTTACCTAATGTTGAATAATTAAACATTATTAAGTAATCAAATATAATTTGGGATCAAATATGGGCGTGGCTTCTGACACAAATGTAAAATTTCAGCCGACGTTCTTGGGCTGTAAATACACACTTACACACCAATATTTATCAGATCGATAAGTCCAAAAAAACTGTATGACACACACACACGCACACCTTTAACTTGACTGAAGGACACACCTATATATATATATATATAAAACCACTTCCTGCCTGCAGCAAACAAGGTGAGAACTGTGATTCTGAAGCCCAGCCACATCCTTTAGCTAATACACACTCCTCTTTTCTCAATAGTGCAGCTCAGGAAGTGACACCAGAGACGCACATGAGGTTCAAGTGAAGTTCGCATTCGAGTGTGTCGTGAGCATAACGCTGCAAAATTTAAATTTGCGCCTCTACAATTTAGCGTGTAGCTTCTCATTGCAGGT
>QMIH01000964.1:173828-193656 GCA_003987875.1 Clarias batrachus
CGTAACCCAGAGAATAAGGAGGAGGAGACAAGGCACAGCCCAGCACAAAGCATGACATCATGGTCACTGTCTCACTGTCTTCCTCACCATGTTTCTCTCCTTCTGTGTGACTTTCTGCGTCTGTTTGTAACCATCGCCTCGATTTTATTCTCAATTTTCTTCTCGGTTTCTTCTCCCTTCCTCTCACTCCTTCTGCCTGTGCTGTCTGTTTGCTTGTCTCATTCTCTCTCCATCTTTCTCTCTGCTGCCACACCCTAGTCAGTCATTATATACACCAACACATGCGCACACACACACGCGCACACACACACACACACACACACACACACACACACACACAGAGGGAGAGAGAGCAATTCTCCAATCTTTGCTAACTCTAATAACAAAACACAACAACAACATCAAAGTAGTCAGAACTTTGATCTTCTAATTATAATTAAATGTTTGTTACATAACAGTAAACAGCTTTTTCTCTCTCCAGACTGGAGTGATATCTGTATGTGTAGAATTGCCTTGACATACAGTAGATGCTCCAGTCTGCTGACTGATTAAATAAGAAATCTGAAAGAGCCCATATATATTAGGTGGGATTTTTGTTAGTTTGTTTATTTGTTTGTTTTTTAGCGAGTCAGATGATTTGAAGTACTTGGTTAAGAAGAATTGACTCTTTTGGCTCCTGACTCTCTGACTTTGGTAAAAGTAATGAATAAAACTTTAACTAACCATTAGAAACCAAGGCATAGGATAAAAGAACAAAAGAAAGAAAGATATCCATAGGGAAAGAAAGAAAGAAAGAAAGAAAGAAAGAAAGAAAGAAAGAAAGAAAGACAAAGTGAATTAAAAAAGAAAAAACAAACAAGCAAAAGAAAAAACAAACAAGGGAAAGTAAAAAAGAAAGAAAGAAAGAAAGAAAGAAAGAAAGAAAGAAAGAAAGACAAGAAAGACAAAGGAAATGAAAAAAAAGAAAAAACACACAAGGGAAAGAAAGAAAGAAAGAAAGAAAGAAAGAAAGAAAGAAAGAGGGAATGAAAAAAGAAAAAACAAACAATGGAAAGAAAGAAAGAAAGAAAGAAAGAAAGAAAGAAAGAAAGAAAGAAAGACAAAGTGAATTAAAAAAAGAAAAAACAAACAAGGAAAAGAAAAAACAAACAAGGGAAAGTAAAAAAGAAAGAAAGAATGAAAGACAAGAAAGACAAAGGGAATGTAAAAAAGAAAAAAACATACAATGGAAAGAAAGAAAGACAAAGGAAATGAAAAAAGAAAGAACAAACAAAGGGGAAAAAAGAAAGGAAATCCAAAGTGAAATGGAAAAAAAGAAAAAAAGAAAGAAAAAAAACAAAAGAAAAAACAAAAAAGAACAAAAAGAAATAAAGAAAGAGAATTATCTGCGGACAGCTAATCGTGCTGTACATCATCTGGCTTTGGAACGGTGGCCTTTGCGATCCTCCATTTTTTGGCTCCTACATCACCGGTTCATGTGGCCGAATAGCAATAAAATAAGACGTTCCATCTAGTACCAGAGCTTCACTTCACATGTTCAGTAAGCAACATGACCTCAACTTTCCTCACTGTCGTCTTGCACAACCATCCTGCGCCTGACTCCCTCATTCTAACAATAACAGATCGGGAATGATTTTACTCAACACCATCTGGCAGCAATGACTTGGCCCAGTAAGTCTGCACCAGGCAGAGCAGAGGCTTAACTGAAACCAGGGACTGAAACTAAGTGAGACAGCATTCTATCCTGCTCGGGGTCATGGTGGATCTGGGGCAAATCACAGGAATAAAGTTAGAATGGGACACTGCTTCATTGCAGGGCACTGTGCACACACTCGTTCACAGCTAGGGGCAATGTAGTGATGCCAATCCACCCATTGGCATGGTGTGAGGTGGGAGGAACCAGGAGAACCTGGAGGACATCCAAACAATGAAGCCTGCTCTACCAGCTAAACATGTTCCTGTGGTAACGCTAGCTCAATGGTTATCATTTTCTTCATGATTGTGAGTTTGTGTCTCATATCGATGGTGAGACCCTGAACCCTGAACTTCCCTGACCTTCTCATGTTTTTCATCTGATTACATACTGCTTCAGTTGCTAACAGTGCATTATACAGAATGCACGTCAAAGACTGATTTCACTTTCCAAGTAGCTTATTCGCTCCGACTGGCTACACAAATGAGAGAAGACGTTTGTAGACTTTCCCTTTTCCGTAGTATCATGGGATCTTATGAAAACCAAACCTCTCTCTGGATTCATTTTGCACGCCTCTGTTGCAGAACGCTCGGGTGCAATGTTGCTGAAAGAAATTCCTCGCAATCTGTTACTGATTATTCTTTTGTATTTTCACTTCTGGCACTGCTGCTTTTCATGCTCAGGGAACGTTCAAAGCGCTTGGACAGGCACTGTACTGTACTGTACTGTACCTTCTGTACTCCAGGAATGGGATGGAAAATTTTCTGAGTAGCCTGGATGTGTTGGAATAGATAAATGTATTATTTTACAAAACCTTTTGAACAAAACTACTTTTGACAGGAGCCAAAATGAAATGCGATCTTTAAACCTTCGGGCCTAGAAAGCAGAGCATTTCAGCAATTCAAGCAATGACCTCATGTGGCCATTCTAGGAATTGTTGAGTGACTTACCTCAGTCCAAAGAGATTACGTGAAGAGAGGTTAAATAATGATAGTTTCATGTTGGCCCTTGTTTGCCTGTAAACTGGAGCACCACAGATAACAGTTTGAGGGTTGTTTAGAATGTTCTTAGAACGTTATGATTTTGGGTTCCTAGAGCATTCAAACCGTCCATTTTCCTGGAGGTTCTGGGAATATTGTGCAGAATGTCCCGGGAACATTTTTGATAAAAGTCCGACAACGTTTTGGATCACATTCTGGCAATATTTTGTAAAATGTACTCGGAACATTGGAACAGGGTTTGTAAAACCTTTTAAGATCTACAGTATATTTGTAGGTTGCATCGGTGCCACAGGTCCTGGGTCCTCCGTGAACTTCCATTAAATGTTTAGCTCTCACTGCAAACATCATCTATGATCAGTTCTTCTCATTTCTTCTCCCAAACACATCAGTTCACATAAAGCTCGTTAGCAAGTGGAATGATCTAGCAGTTGTTCCCCTAACTGAGCAGACTTTTTTAAACAAAACTAGTGACCAAACGACCTTGACTGACATACTGACTGTCTCTCTCGGAGATGCACTACCCATGTTATGCCTACGCCTACCGGCATAAAAATCTTTTGTTGTTGACATTGTGCTAAGTCAGCTCTACCTCAATCGAAATGAAACTCGAGCACAGAAACTCTCTAATCTAGGTGTGGATTTGTGGGAACATCTAACTAACAATGACGTTAGATACAGTAACAGCCAGTAGTCTTCTGAAGTTAAAGCTAAAGCAAATGAATAAAGAGGTTTATGTGGTTGATAATGAGATAAAAAATAGTCGTAGCCAAAATAGTTGCTATATTTCCCAATAACACTCGGGTTTCAAAACCTTTTTCAACAGATGCCGAGGTACAACCAAAAAGTAGGTGTCAATTTTGACTACATTATTCACTGGTATAAATGTTACCAGATGTATCAACTGGCAGGTTGCCTTCTTTCCAGTACCACGGTTCCAGTTGTTGAGAGTTGTTAGCTTCATTTTAAAAACATCAATTGAAAATTTTCCTTTTTTCCAAAAGGTGTAGTTTTTGGATGGTTTCCATGCTTGTATCTCGCAATGTCTTGGACAGGTGATCCACGATTACCTCTCTCAGCGTATCTCTGTTTACATACAAGCAAGGTTTCTCATTACCTCCAGAATTTATGTTTAGCTCAGCAATCCAAGATCTAGTCTATAAATACAGGCGCAGGTGTTGAGTCTCCATCACACCTCCCTTGTTATTCCTTCCTTACCCTTCCATGCTCTGATTCCTGTAAACCATGGCGAACTCCTATATGTGTTGTCTGTGTGCTGATGAGCTGCGGGACCCTGTTACCATCCCTTGTGGAGATGAATTTTGCTTGGAATGTATCAAGATCTACTGGGACCAGTTGGATCACCAGGGTGTCTACAGTTGCCCAGAGTGCCGGGCGACCTTCACTCCTCGTCCTGTCCTGCGCCGCAACGTGCCCACTGTTAGCTCTCGTGAACGTCACTCTCCCTCAACAGCGGTAACACCCTTTTTAGACCTCAAGAGGGACATGTTGTGTGATTTCTGCACAGGCCCGAGGAACCGGGCGGTCAAGTCTTGCCTGGTGTGTCTGGCGTACTACTGCGAGATCCATGTCAAGCCTCACTATGAGTCAGCCACGTTCAAGCGGCACAAGCTGGTCGATGAGTTAGGGCAGCTAGATCGTAAGATCTGCCCACAGCACGAGAAGAGCCTGGAGCTGTTCTGCAGATCGGATCAGATGTGTATCTGCGTTCTCTGCACAGTGAGGGAGCACCGTGGCCATGACACGGTCAGTGCCGAGGACGAACGTGCCGACAAGCAGGTAGGGCAGTTTTTTTTGTTTTGTTTTTTTATAAGAAATGACATTTAACAAAGAAATTAAACTGACTTTTAGGTATACAGTACAGACCAAAAGGTAGGACACACCTTCTCATTCAAAGAGGTTGAATTTGTATTCTGGCAAGAAAAAAGCAGCTAAGGAAAAAAAAACGAGCGGCCATCATTACTTTAAGAAATGAAGGTCAGTCAGACGGAAAAACTGGGAAAACATTGAAAGTGTCCCCAAGCGCAGTCACAAAAACCATCAAGCGCTACAAAGAAACTGGCTGACATGCGGACCGTCCCAGGAAAGGAAGACCAAGAGTCACCTCTGCTGCGGAGGAGAAGTTCATCCGAGTCACCAGCCTCAGAAATCGGCGGTTAACAGCAGCTCAGATCAGAGAGCAGGTCAATGCCACACAGAGTTCTAGCAGCAGACACATCTCTAGAACAACTGTTAAGAGGAGACTGTGTGAATCAGGCCTTCATGCTAGAAGATCTGCTAGGAAACCACTGCTAAGGACAGGCAACAAGCAGAAGAGACGCGTTTGGGCTAAAGAACACAATAAAGAACACAAGAAAGAAAACTCGCTGAATGAGAAGGGGTGTCCAAACTTTTGGTCTGTACTGTAGCTTGACTAAAACTTGCTGGTTGGAATCTATTGAGGGTCATGCTATGATTATGAGAGAGAAAAATGTCAAGTAAATAAAATTTCAAAAAATCAGATAGGCTAGGACTAGGACTGGAATTTCCTACAGTCTACTTGAGGCTCCAATAATGAAATGGACTCCATATTAACATAAAGACGTCAACTGTTATACTGAACTTCCAGCCGCCTAACACACAGTATGACTCATACTGAGCAGATCAATCCCTGCTATCCGTTATCACCCAAAACGCGGATGGGTTCCTTGTTGAGTCTGGTTCCTCTTCTTAGGTTTCTTCCTGTTGCCATCTCAGGGAGTTTCTCCCCCAACAGTCGCCCTCGGGTTCCTCATCAGAGACAATCTATAATGATTTTGATTCGCACACATTTTTAACATTCCATACAAATTTCCACCATTTTTCTTTTGATTGTGTAAAGCGGCTTTGCAACAATGACAATTGTTAAAATCTAATTTAATGGAAATATTGCTTTAATATGACATTTAAGCATTGTGCAATAACAAAGCTTCTACAGTCTTCCAGTTATGTAAAAATGATGAAAAATATTTCCTGTACAACTGTAACCTGATGGCTGTATGGAGTAGCTCAGTGGTTAAGGCATTGGACTAGGGTTCGGAAGGTCCCAGGTTCAAGTCTCACTACCACCAAGTTGTCCCTGTTGGGCCCTTGAGCAAGGCCCTTAACCCCAACTGCTCAGATGTAGAATGAGATAAAAATGTAAGTCGCTCTGGATAAGGGCGTCTGCCAAATGCCTAGATGTAGATGTATGGTTTCTTTGATCGACCGGCGTCGAAGATGTATCCTGATCGTCCTGGGATTGGCTCCATGACCTTTATCATTATAACAACTTAATAAAGATGACACAGTACGTTCTTATGGGTTCTTCAGGGTTCTTCAGGGTTCTTATGTTCTTCAGAAAGTGCTGGTGGTGACCCAGTCTGAAGTCCAGCATGTCATCCAGGAGCGCATGAAAGAACTGCAGGATCTCCGACACCATGTCGATGTCCTAAAGGTGAGTTCGTTGACGTCTTTCAAGGGCTTATTTATCCATTGCTGCCATCTATTGGTAGCCATGCATTGTTTACCCACTTTACTGTATAATGCCTACGAAAGCAATTATGTGTTTAGACTCCAACACTATAACCGATGAAACAGCCTCCTTAAAATGGCCTCTGGTTGGCTATTCATTATCTACGTTTCCAGTCAGCCATTCATAAACGATGCATCAGGCCAGTCCTGAGGTATGAATAATGAAAAATGAGTAGTAACTCGTGCTTGCATTTGCCTCGTGACTTTAGGATAGTGCTCACCGTGCGCAAGAAGCCAGCGACAAGATCTTCAGCGAGATGCTGCACTCTGTGGAACGCTGGCATGCAGAGATTTGCCAGCTCATTCAGGCTAACCTGCAGGTTGCCATGGCACAGGCAAGGAATCTGACAATAAAACCTCCCATTTTTGTTCTTAATGATCATCTCAACTGAGGGAACAGATCTCTTGGAAAAAATTTTTTTAACTCAAACCCACTGGGTAGATTAACAGTCTTATTGTTTGTACCCTTGTACTCTTTCTCAAATGTTTCACCTGTTTAATGGATTCATCTACATTCTTAATTGAAAATATTGCCAGGCTGATAGCTATTTGGTGCGGCTGGAGCAGGAGATCATGGAGTTACAGCGGCGAGATGCAGGGTTGCGGCATGTACTTGACACAGAGGACAGCATCTATTTTTTACAGGTACGCCTCCACGTTCCTGCACCACCCACAGATATCTCTTCAGATTCAGACACTCATACTGTACACAGCCATCTGAACCCACGACAGATATGTGCTTGATTTATGCCTCCATTCTATAGCAGTAGGCGGCTTGTTTACTGGTACTGAAGACATTTTGATGTACATTGTACACAGTAGATGCTCAGATTTTCAGCACACAGTAGCTATTGGTAATGACTACAATATTTCCTATTTGATTAAGACTTCGAATTGACAGGTTAACCCCATTATTGGTGCAATCAACACTTTTGCAGACGTTTCCTTTGATGTGCATTGCCCCAGAGCCAATGGTGCCCAAAGTCCTGATCAACCAAGAGTTCTCTTTTAATGACGTAACCAAAACTGTGACTGACATGAAGGAATACCTGGATGACATCTGCAAAAAAGAGCTGGACAACTTGTCTAAAAAAGGTGACCAGGAAAACGCTGGTTTTTGTTACCTAGCATTAGGAAGTATTCTTGTATAATTACATTTTTTTGCTCCCCCATCCATAGTAAGTGACATGCCGGTGTACACGTTAAACCCCAGAGCTGGGGCTCGATTTAAAGGTAAGATGTCCTGTCTTATTTAGCATTCTTTTTAAAAGATTTGCACATACTGTAACATACTAAGAAGTTAATTGATTTATGCAATTGTCAACTTTTAATGAAATATTTTAGACAGTGTTTCCTTTACACCACTGAAAGCGGACCTTCAGGAGCCCAAAAGTCGAGCGGTCTTCCTCAGATGTAAGTTGCAATTGATTACGCTTGGGGTCACTTTGTAAATCGCAGTTTTGGATTGGATTCATTCTGATGTTATCATATTCAAAACTGGGCCGTACTGATCACTGGCCTCATATAAGATTTGTATCGATTTCAAGACTAAGACAATTCATGGTAAAGTCTGATGCTTGAATGGTTTTTAAAACACTTGCCCCAGTAAGATCATGAGACAGTTTATGAGGACCTGGTCTTAGGATGTGTATATGTAAATGAATACTCATTGTTGTCATCTCTGAAATGTCCTCATGGTAAACAGATACAGTGAGACTTACCTTTGACCCCAACACGGCCTATAAGGAGTTGCTCCTATCCAACGGGAACCGCAGGGTTGTTCGAAAACGCGGGGGCCATTTCTACCCTGATCATCCAGAACGCTTTGACGGCTTTTGCCAGGTATTGCGTTTGAATTTTGCCCATAGAAGAATAGTTTCTTGTCAGTTGAGGTTGGGTTATTTCTTTTTGTTTCACATTGGTTTTTACACAAATTACTCTACAAACAGCTTAATGAAGTTTTCAAGTTGAAAAATTGTATTCAATTACATAATCCTGGAACGTATCCGGTTTGTCCCAGGTCTTGTGCGCTGAGGCTTTGAGTGGCTTCCGGCATTACTGGGAGGTGGATTGGAGCGGCGAGTTCTCCATCGGCGTCACCTACAAAAGCATCAGCCGCAAAGGCAAGAACTCGCATTGCCTCCTCGGTTACAACAACCAATCCTGGAGCCTCCTGTGTTCTGACTCCGGATACTCGGCCTGGCACAACAAGATGGATAAAGATGTTTCACGTGTGCCCATGGCCTCAAGGATTGGTGTCTATCTCGATTACGCTGGTAATTCAGTGTCGTTCTATGCCGTGTCGGAAACTATGGAGCTCATCTACCGGTTCCAGGCCACGTTCTCCGAGCCACTATATGCCGGGTTTGGAGTCGGCGCCTCTGTAACGTTGTGCTCACCGGAAAAGATCACGGAGCTGTACGCCTGAGGGCACCATCAAGCTGAAACATCATTTTTCAGCATGGTACGACACTTGATCAAGTCAATGTTCTTGGACAATGACTTCATAACAGTCGGGTTGTTCTTGGAAACTTCATATAAAAGAAAACCTTAACATGTCATTTCTTTGTCCATTACCCTATTTGAATTAGCATGCTTACTAGGCAACAGAGTAATGTCAGCGGTCATGATTTATAAGCTGGACTGAAAAAAAGTGCTAAACAGTTAGGTGCTCTGGTGAGAGGATAGATAATGTGTCTTACTTTTTAAAAAATTACTTTCAACCTTTGAAAAAACATCATTAGTTTGCTAGCTGTATGCTTGACGCATGCTATAAAGTTATGATACCCTGGAAATATTTAACAGCCAACATTCATTATCTAAAATCTGGTTTGCTGCCCATGCTAGGCTAACATGGAGTTATCGAATTAGCAAAGAAAACAAGGTCCTTTTATATATTTTTATATAGTCTTTGTTTACTCTTATTCATATATTTTGTAGCATTTTTAAACTTTGAACAAATTTGTAAGAATGAATAAATAACATATCCAGTAACACCTCTGTAGTAGAAATGTTAACATTATTTGAAGGCCAAAATCATTAATATTAAGTAAAAGTTATCAGGAACCTCTGCTTATTATTATTATTCCTTCCCTCTTGGGGGGGGGGGGGGCATTGCTTATAACCGTTGGAAAGAAAAAGAGAACAAATTTAAATCGATTTTTTTTTGTTTTGTGATCGTTTTTATTTTCCACCAAAATCATTAAACATTATAATCTTCAACCATCACCCATTACAACATATGAGGGAAAACCGTGTAACAAATGCAACAAAAATTAATAAAACAACTAAAAAAAAAAATAAAAAAAAGAATTAAACAAAAACACAGGGCTGATTTAAATCACTTATGTGCAGGTGTTAACAGATCAAGGAACATTTATTGTACAATGTACTAACTTTGCATATACTCCAGTAATCTCAGAATTTTCTGCGGAAGTGCTGCCTACGTATTCAGAACCTCAAGGCTAGTTTGTGTAGTTTATTTTGATTATTAAAATCATCCTCCTTTCATATCAACATACAGGTTTCCATCTGCTTTCATACAACAAACACGGTTCATCCATCAATCATACGCACGTCTCTCTTTTCCCGACTTAAAATTATTTTTTGGAGCAAAATCTTGGAACTCAATCTGTATCAAACCTACTCCCAAAATTTGTAGTTGTAGTTTGACAACAAAGAAAATGTATTTAGTGCCTCGTACGCGTTTGGTCGGTTTTCAAGCTTAAATATTAATATTAGTGCTACAGGCCACAGCTACAGCTATTTTTTTTTTCATATAAATTGTTCTTCTTTGCGCCGTTGTTTTTATTAATTTGTCTGTAATTTATTAAGTCTGTAGCTGATGGGATTTTTGGAAAATCCAACCAAATCCTTAGAACAAATTCTCCTGGATTGACTGGATCTTTAGTCCTAATCTATAAAATTATGTTACATGTAATTAAGACAATTTATACAGTTTTATGTTTTTTTTTCCCCCATTTTGATTATCTGGAAGTTACAAATTCTACATTCATAGTGGAAAGACATTATTACGAACAGGAGATATAGTTTCTAAGAAGTCTAAATTTGGGAGTTCTTAGGGGCGGGACTAAGTTACAACCATAAAGAGAGAAAGTCCGAGTCGGCACCGGAACAACTTTCAGAACTTTAACAGAGCTTCATCTACACAGTTTTGTCGCTTAAAATTTTTTTTAGACAGTTTTCCGCGGACTGGCACAATTATGTGCTGAGAAATTTTTTTTTGTTAAAACTGATATGTTTATTAATCTATGGACAAACAACTGGTAAAAATGACCACCTCAAACTTTTTCTATCTCTAACGAAAAAAAAATGTCACAAAATTAAATTTTTATTTTTTTTTCTACCTTTACTATTCTTCCCCATCAGAAATAATACACCTATTAAAAAAAAAAAAAAATCTTATATAAATCAAATATACTTTATAAATCCAACACGCACACCTCCGAAGCTGCAACAGAAACGCTATAAATATCATTATATATAAATTCCACGGCTTAGAATATCCTCTTGCGTCATTAAGGCGTCATCTATACACGGGTGAAGCTTAAGCTTAAAACACGACTACTTTGGCATAGACTGCTACCGTCGCGAAACTAGCGAGCGCTCTCTATCACGTGAATAATTACTGACTCGTTCGACATCGAGAGACGGAACGTTAACTCCAGAACTACAGCTGGGAAATCCGAACGTTTTCCCACTTATCAATTAAACAAAGTTCAAAAATCAAAGAAAATCTTGTTCAATTACATGAAATCTAGTATTTTGTGTACTGCAGTTACACGGCAAAGGGTTTAAACACAACACACACACACACCTCACACTGTAACTCCTGACACACTGCAATCGTTTAAAAGAAGAGAAATGAAGTGAGAAGCCGGTTTGATGGACATAAAGCTCAAAGTGACTGAGAAATGCACTTCAATCTTTTCTCATTATTATAAATCAAATGTTATCATTGACTGAAATAATCAGAAAAGTAAACAAAAAAAATTATAATAATTAATAAGCTTTCATTCAAGGATTTTTTTCCACACCACCATGAAGCATAAGCTCCACACACACGTCTTTAAAACGAGAAGTTGTATTTTCTTAAAGACAAATACTCCAATCATAAGTCACTGTTAAAAAAAAAAAGGAACTGAATTAAAATTCATCTTTTTAGTTGCACAGTTCAAAAATGAAAAAATTGACCCTTAAAACCTGCATCGATAATGAAAGTTTGTTTTTCATTTGTTTTTTTTTTAAACTACAAACTTATTATTGACTGAAAAAAAATGCCATTAAAATGTTTCAAAATTAACAATTAGGAAAATAATCAATCAGTAGCTTTAGTGTTTTAATGTATTTTTTTTCTTTCATGCAACAGAACAAAATGTTAATAATAGCAATAAGATGAAGAAGCGCATTAATGATGATCAAAATAATGAATTTTTGTTTTTGATTTCAAAACACCCATAAATTATTTTTTTTTTGGCTTTGGTTTTAGTCCAAGAGTTTTCTTTTTGAAGCCTTTTCGGAGATTATACAAGAAGCCTCCCGCTCAATAAAGGACTAAACGTCCTAACATGCGGGACATTTGCCGCACGCCATCGCACAGAGAGAGAGAGAGAGAGAGAGAAGGAAGACACTAAGAGCTGCCACTGCTTTGTCTTTAGCTTAAAAACAAAGCAAATAAAAGCGTAAAAAAGTAAAACAGACGCTGCTGAGGATTTAGAGGGTTTAGTGAGACGCTGGAGCGACTTCACGTGCAGTCCTGCCTGTTTTCCTGCGCGGCGAAATACTCGATAGTAAGCATCAAACTGTACAGCGTAGCGAGGTCAAACCTGTACCACTAATCTCACACACACACACACATCAGCCCAGGCATATGCGTCTCAACAGCTACTGCACTCGTTGTCCATTGATGATGACATCATCGAACTCCTCCTGTGTCGAGAGAGAGAGAGAGAAAGAGGTGATTATATTGTTTCTAAAATGTTACAGGAACCTTTGTAATAAAACATCCTTCGTTTTTTAATCATTGATATTTTTCTGGCCATGAAATTAGCCCCGCCCCCATCCAGAACAGAGCCGTGCATATACTGGGAATAAACTTTTTTTTTTTTTGGTGACTAGATGATTTTTTAAAAAATTTGTTAGTTTTTTCATCACGCTGCTCCTTTACGTTCAGCTCCACCCGCTTTCTTAAAAACGTAAACAAGGTGATGAAGAAAGAAATGCAGCTCCCTCACCTCGTCGCTCTCTCCGTCCTCTTCCCCCTCCTCGTTGTCCTCGTCCTCCTCATCGTCATCGTCGTCCTCGTCATGAGCATCAGACGCTCCGGCGCGCCGGAGCAGCTCGCGTAAGCGTGCGTCGGGCCTGTAGAGGGCGCAGTAGAGCGGCGTGTGTCCGGAGTAAGAGCGCTGATCCACGTTCGCGCCGCTCCGAAGCAGCAGCTCCAGCGCGGGGCGGCACTGACGCTCCACGGCCCAGTGCAGCGCCGAGCGACCCGCACCCTGATCCTGCACGCGGGGAAGGATGAGGAAAGGTTAGAACGCCGTTACCGTGGGTTTAAAAAGCGCCGCGTGGGGGCGTCTCTCACCGTCTGGTTGACGTCGGCTCCGGCCTCCAGCAGCATGCCGATGATGTCACACCTCCCCTTCTGTACGGCCATGTGCAGGGCGCTGACACCTACAGAGAGAGAGAGAGAAAAGGGGATTTTTCCTGTTGACCTTTAAACCAGTCGCTCTTAAACTGTGTGTAACGCGTGCGTGTGTGTACCTGCGTAGTTGTAGATGTCGAGGTGTTGAGGCAGAGTGCGTCTCGAGCCCGTCAGCTCCCTCACACACTCGGCGTGCAGCTCACTCACGGCCAGGTGCACCGCAGTGTTGCCTCCTCTCTCCTGCAGCTCCACACTCGCCCCGGCTCTCAGCAGCGCGCACACACACTCGCTGCGTCCCAAGATCACCGCCATGTGCAGCGCCGTCTGACACACACACACACACACACACACACACACGTTAAAAAGAAAGATAAAAAAGAAAGCAAGCGGTGTAGACGGAAAAAGAAGGACAGATATGCGCGTGTCTCACCTGTCCCAGGTCGTTCTGGATGTCCAGGTACGGTGTCCAGGTGGGGTTCAGTGTGACGAGCTCCAGCAGCTGATGGAAAAACTCCCACTGCTCGTGGATGAGCGACAGGTGCAGCGCCCTGCGCGAAGCAAAGAGGTCAAAGGTCAGGTCAGAGTTCATGCAAGCAACAGGACACGGCAGGTTATAAAGTGTAGAGAGAGGAGCGCCGTGTCCGTGACGAGCCAATAAGATGTGTGTGTGTGTGTGTGTGTGTGTGTGTGTGTGTGTGCGTTATCCTCAGTTATTACTACACACCGTGTTCTCTCCTAACATGAATCGTTCGTTTGTTTGAGTTTGATTGTTTGTTTACTCTCGAGCACAGCTGTGGAAAGATGCTGCCAAAGGGGTACAACCCCAGGATCGCCGCTCTCACCGCTGTTGGTAGTGTTAGGGTTGTTTTTGTCAGTAGTGGTAGTTGTACTGTTAATGTTGGGGGTAGTGGTGGTAGCGTTAATGTTAGTGCTGGTGATAAAAATGGTATTGATTGATGGTAGTATTAATGTTGGGTGCACTGATGGTGGTGGTGTTACCGTTGAGAGTATTGATGATGGTGTCGTCATCAATAGTGATAGTACTGGTGGTAATGTTCGGTATTCTAGTGGTGATGTCGTTGTTGATGAAGGTGTTGGTGTTAACGCGGTGGTAGCGTTAATGTTTGGTGTATTGGTGAGGTGGATATTGGCAATATTGTTGGTCTTGTTGGTGTTGACATTAACGATGGCGTTTGTAATAGTGGTGGCGTTATTGGTGGTGCTAATGTTGGTTATACGATCGGTGGTATTAGTAATGCTTAACGTGTTGCTCAGAGTTAATGGTGGTGTTTGGCGTTTGTCGTAGTGGACAAAAATAAACCTTTAGGAGCATTTGTGGAACGGAATGCAGCAATTCACTAATGATAGTCCACTTTGGTTAGCTAGCCTCGTAAAAAACAATACGTCTCACACACACACACACACACACACACACACACACACACACACACACAAAACCCAAGCTTCAAAGGCTGTCAGGATCTAAAAAGAACAAAGAATAATTAAACACTTAACAGTAATAATTCTAATGGTGATGTTGGTGCTGGTTGGTGTGGTGATGCTGATGGTTCTGAGAACTCTGATGGTGGTATTGCTGACGGTGTTGGTTGTAGCACTGACTGAGGTTAGTGGTTGTGGTCGTATTGATGATAGTTGTTGCACTGGTGGTGGTTATGATGGTATTACTGACGGTGGTAATGTTAGTGGTTATGGTGCTGATGCTCATTATTTTAGTGGTTATGTTGGTGGTAATCACAATGCTGATGGTAATGTCAGTGGTTATGGTGGTATTGCTTTCATTATTATTATTCAGTTTTTATTGTAATTAGTGGTAATGCTGATGGTGTTAGTGGTAATTTGGGTTGTAGCTCTGATGGTGTTGGTGGTAAGGCTGATGGTGTCCTCACTGTGGGACGAGTCTTATCCTATGGAGGTATTTCGTTGCCTTGTACCTACATGTGCCGTGACAACGTTAAATCTAATCTAATCTAATGTTGGTGGTAATACTGATGGTGTTAGTGGTAGTGTCGATGGTAATGCTAGTGGTTATGGTGGTATTAGTGACAGTGGTAATGTCGGCGATTATGGTAACAATGCTGATGGTTATGGTGGTAATGCTAGTAATGTTGATGGTGTTAGTGGTAAGGCTGGCGGTTATGGTGGTGTTGGTGGTGATGTTGGTGGTGGTAATGTTGGTGGTGTTACTGACGGTGTAATGGTAATGTTGGTGGTTATGGTGGTAACACTGACGGTTTTAGTGGTAATGATGATGCTGATAGTGTTGATGGTGTTAGTGGTAAGGTCTGAAGGTTACGGTGGCATTACTGACACTGGTAGTGGTACGGCTGGTGTGAACACTGACGGTATCGGTTCTGATCCGGCGGGTTTTCCGGTACTCACGTGTCTCCGTCCTCTGATACGAAGCTGAGCGTGTTGAAGGTCTCCTCTTGCCGCCGGTCCTGCGCCCCCGGTCCGGGCTGGTGAGTCGGTGCCGGGTTCGGTTCGCTCAGGATCACGGTACCGATGCGCTCAGACAGACTCCTCACCGTCTCGTCGTTGATCGAGTCCCCGATGGCGGAGTCCAGCCTCTCGGTCTCGGTCCCGTCCAGAGCCCCAGCGCAGCGGACCGAGCCCCAGGGGTCCGTTGGCTCCGGCAGTTCGGCGGTCCGGATCTGGAGCGGCTCCTCCGGGGCGTCGATGCTGCCGAACTCGGTGCTGATGAGCGAGTCCAGGCCGCTGTCGCACCAGTCCTCCGGCTGCTTCTCCGAGCCCGAACCGAACTTCGGCCCGGCCCCGAGCCCGGACTGCTTTCCAGCATGACTTCGGAGATTCGGTGCCAGATCCCGATGAATCCACTCCATTGGGATCCGGATCGGGTTTATCAGAACCGCTAAACACTTGTTAACGTTAGCTAGCTTCCACGAGCTAGCTAAACTCGCCGAGTAAACTTAGCAAGCGCTGCTCATTTTACGAGCTTCTTTCTAAACATATTCCGTCTCAGTGCAGCTCCAGCTCGGCCAGCAGCTCCACCCTCCGCGTCCGGATCATTTTTCAAACCCCAGGAACCCGAGTTGACACCCGGGGGAACCGCACAGCTCGAGTCCACTCCTGGATTTTTCCAGAAAAGGCCACTTTAGCCTTAGCTGGCTGCGCTGACTTTTTTCCCCACGCGCATTACGATAAGTCCCGCCTCGCCGCCTGTGATTGGCTAATCGAGCCTCGTCTTCTTGTACACACTAAACGGGAATCTGTCTTGAAGGACAGGGATTCTGGCCAATCGCAGGACAGGAGGCGTGGCTTGAAGGAATACGGGTAGAGAAGATAATCAGAGCGCTACCAGTGTAGGGGATTTCCTGGGAAATTCCCAAAGCCACCAATAATAATGGGAGCCTATCCCGAGGGCGGAGAGTGACACGCATGCGCAGTAAGGCCAGCGCCAGGCTGGTTTGTTTAGGGGATTTTGTTACAGTACATGCAGGACTGCAAATAGAAAACACCAGTTCATGTAATGTGTGTTAGGTTGAGTGAAGGTTTGGGAAATTCCATTAGGGGGTTCTTTGTCCAAACAAACAAGCAATAAACAAACAAACAAGCAAAACTGTTTGATTTATATTTCATGCATTATATAATGCATATACATCCCCCCTAATTTATTTATTGGTAACTAACTAAAAATCTAATTTATTTATTGTTAAAAAAATGATTTATTGTTTATGTATTATATGCATATAATGCATAACCATTCCTCCCAATAAACAGAAAAAAATAATACATTTATTGTTAACTGATTTATTTTTTGTTTAACACCCACACAAAAAATATATATTTATCACTAACTGATATATGTATTGCATATATAATGCATAAAAATCACAATATTTTTTTTGTTAATTAATGAATTTATTTTTAGCCATTATATGCATAAACAACAACACCCCCTCCCGCCACAAAAATACATATATGATTATATATACATGTATATAAAACTGAAGTATTTATTGTCTACAACTGTTTATAAACAATATGCATATAATGCAAAATAATTAATTTAAGTTTAATTCATTTAATTCATTTAAGTTTATTTATATAAACATCATATTTATTTTATTCTGAAATGGATTTATTTGTTCGTGCATTATATACATAAAAATATGCATATAAGCATGAACATTTCCCCCCAAAAAACTGATTTATTTATTGTTAACTGATGCACTTATTGTTTATGGACTGTATGTACTGTATACACATTATAAATATAATGCATTCTCTTTAAGTTATGCTATATTTATGATTCTCCTTTTAACACACAAATCCATCCAGAACTGCTGCTGTAAATACAGAGAGAAGTTGTGTCTTGGACAGTAATGCTGTATTTGCTCTAGATTTTATTCCCACAAGCCTACAAGTGTAAAGTGCAGGTGTGAACGTGAGCAAAAATGGATGCCCTATTTGTGATTCGCACAAAAGAAGGCCAGCGTGCAGTGACTTAGGTTTTTCTGTGTGTGTGTGTGTGTGTGTGGTTTGCGGTGTATCTGGTGCCGAAAAACAACTCAACGGAAAAATGATTCTTAAAGAGACGGGACTCTGATTCATCACTCCGGGTCTGAAAGCTTTCCGTGACTCTCGTGGGCCAGAAGTATTGGAACATCATCAGGAGAAAGCTTCAACAATCAACAGCGCTCGTTACAGTGAGACGCTTGTTGAAGAGCTGAAGCCTAAACTTCGGATTAAACCCAGAGGTTTATCCTCTATCCGAGGGTGTCGTGTTAACGCGTCCACCCTACAGTCATGATCTCGCTCTACGAGACCTTCACCTGTTTTTGTTCCCTGAAAGCAGCCCCACGAGAATGAAGATTGACTTCTGATGAAGAGGCGAAGACAGCGGTGCATTCGCGGCTCGGCTCGCAGGTCCGGCTAAAACATTTTTTACTCAGCGAACACAAAAGGACAGAGTGCATTGTAGCGCAAGGAGATGAAAAAAAAATTTCTAAAAACGAATCCAAATAAATTCTACAGACAGAGTGCGGATAATTTTTGACTCACGGTATGGAGGGAGAGGAAACACGATTGAAGACGGCAGCATTGCAAATCTAGCCATGTCCATAATGCGCAGAGGAAACTGTCATTAAATACAATTCGGGACCGTGTCCTTGTACAGATTAACATTACAGTATGGAGTGTAATGGTGTAGTTTGTGTACAACATCTGTACAACCGCAATCACACACCCTGATCCCTTTATTGTCCTTAAATAAAAAATAATAATAAAAAACATTGTTATTCATTTCCTCTATTAAGTCTATGTATCTCATTTCAGCCACATCGCTATCTGCCCTTGCATGCCTGCCCCAGGACATGTCCCCGACCATATGTCCGTGTGTTAGAGCGTGGAGCTGGTAGCATGCTGAAGTGTCTGAAACCCAGCTGTCTTCTCTTCACACCCCAGCTTGGAGTCTCACCGACACGCCGAGCGTCCTTCTAAAGTGATTTGTGCGCTACGACGCCTAACGCGTGGCTGCGTGGCCTCCTGCTCCGCAGACGTACAGTTCTTCTTACCGACCACCAGGGGGCAGGATGGAGACGTCCAAGGAGAACGTGGATCTGTAGAGCCTCATCTACACAGTCTGTCACGGATGATGTCATGCTCGCGGGCTTCATCTCGTCTTTGAGGGACATCGGGATGTGCGCCGTGCCGTGAGGAAGAGTCAAACGTTAGCCCTAAAGGTCATCAAACGACGACGGCGCGACTTCTCCTCGCTAACTGTGTTTAACGTAAACACCGGATGAACATGTTTGAATTAATGGAATGAAATGCTGTAGTGTTGTGTGTAGTGATATAGTGGAGCGTGTAAGGATCGACATCTCGGAAAGATGCAGAGTATTTGATTGTTTTTGTTTGGGTGATGCTTCATTGGTGGTTTTGTCTGGTTCCTCATTACCAGGGATTCCTGAGTGTCCAGCTACAGTACAGTATACGTCCTAACTTACTGTAATGAGGATTTCCACCATTGTTCGATGATCTGCTTTTATATTTCCTAACGTTTCTAAAACACTTCTGTCCATTCTGGCGGAGTCTATCCCAGGAGACTTAGGGCACCAGGCGGGGTACACGCTGGACAGGGCGCCAATCCATCGCAGGGCACACACACACACACCCACACACACACACACACTAATTTGAGAACGCCAGTGGGAGGAAACCTGTGCAACCCGAAGGAAACCCACCAAGAACATGCAAACAGTTTTAAAAAAAAAATTTTAAACAAGTAATTCCAAATTTAGGTTTAAAATTCTGAGGAAAAAATGAATCTTAAACAACATATTTAGTTTTAATATCGAATAACAAAAACTGACTTTTGTCATGAATATAGCCGTAGAAGCTGGAAAAGAAAGAAAGAAAAATTTAAGTTTGTAAATTGTAAATCAGTTGATGTCCTTCCTTCCTTCCTTTCTTTATTTCTTTCTTTCTTCTTTCCTTTCTTCCTTCCTTTCTTTCTGTATTCCTTTCTTTCTTTCTTTCTTTCTTTCTTTCTTCCTTTCTTCCTTCCTTTCTTTCTTTCTTTCTTCCTTTCCTTCTTCCTTCCTTCCTTTCTTCCTCACTTTCTTCCTTCCTTCCTTTCTTCCTCACTTTCTTCCTTTCTTCCTTCCTTCCATTCTTTCTTCCTTTCTTTCTTTCTTCTTTCATTTCTTTCTTCCTTTCTTTCTTCCTTTCCTTCTTTCTTTCTTCCTTCCTTTCTTTCTTTCTTCTTTCATTTCTTTCTTTCTTCCTTCCTTCCTTTCTTTCTTTCTTTCTTTCTTTCTTTCTTCTTTCATTTCTTTCTTCCTTCCTTTCTTTCTTTCTTCTTTCATTTCTTTCTTTCTTCCTTCCTTTCTTTCTTTCTTCCTTTCCTTCTTTCTTTCTTCCTTCCTTTCTTTCTTTCTT
>QMIH01000964.1:199474-209756 GCA_003987875.1 Clarias batrachus
TCCCTCTCTCTCTCTCTCTCTCTCTCTCTGCATTTCTGCAGGTAACATTAGAGTAGGTTTGGCCAGAAGGCATCTCCACGGTAACAGTAGCCATGGTGTTCACTGAGCTCGGCCTCCTGCACTGTCGTACAGGTCTTCAGAGATACACACGGTGAGAACCATGGGCTCGGTTCCAACATTTTTTCTCGACACACCCTTGTTGCTGACATTCACCGGCGTCGCCACATTACTGTTATTTTTTTCCTTTTTCTTCTTCTTCTTCTTTACCACTGGTGTGGTTCATTAGACGCGCTTTGAACCCTTCCACACAGCCATTTCTGTCTCAGATTCAGTGCTCTGACTGAAGCCACGCCTCCTGCCTCGTTCCCTGGGATCCGGCAGTACCGTGGTTTTGTTGTTTGGGGGCTAAAGCAAAGCTAATACTCAACAGCGCTTGATCTAAAAATAATGTTAATAATGATGCTCTTCCATATCATACTGAAATCGCCATGGCAACAGGTCAGCCTCATATTAAACATCAGACAATTGAGAGCACACACACACACACACACACACACAGGCGAAGGTGTCTGAGAAAGACAGAAGGTATTGATATGTTGCAAAACCACTTTACACATCCTGCTGATCGGGGCAGTTCTGGTCTCACACACACACACACACACACACACACACAGTCAGTCAGCCGAGAGGCTCTTCATGAACGGCCCCCAGTGCGCCTTTTAACTCTTCAGAGCTATAACCTTCATAAAATGGAATGAATTATTGACGGAGCTATAAAGACAGACTCGGTCTGTTCACATCGCCGCTTTTCAGATGAATTAAAAATCAACAGCGCGGGCGCTGATTTCCGCTCCGCCCGCTCCCCGATTGTAATAGTGTGTATTTGCATTTTTTTTTTTTTCCAAACAAAGTCTACCCCCCCCCCCAGATTCAAGTTTACTGAAAGAACAGGAAACAGAAAGGTGTAGAAAAATAAGAAACCCTTTCTTACAATGTCGCGTGTTGCTCGTGGATAGCTGACGTCAGCTAATCGTTAAATCGTTAGTTAGTTTTTACTTACGTTACGGCAGTTAGAAAGTAAATAAGCTGTAAAATCTCATGTCTTATCATGTTCATGAGTAGCTGCATAGCAATAACACATCTGTCCTGAGGTGTTATACACCACCTACACATTTCTTACAAAGACTCGCTCTATAAACGCTGTAACGTTTTTTTTTTGTTTTTTTTTTTAGCAGAAATAGTTTCAAACATAAAGACAGCAGGTAAAATGTGGGCATATTTATCGTGAAAGCATGAATATTCAAGCTAATGAGGGATGAGTACAGGAGCTGAAGATTTCTTGCAGGCAGATAAGACGTACGAGGCGCTAATGGAGCTTGTGGTTGTAGCGGTTGGAGACGGGATTGAGTAAGGAACAGTGAAAGAGATTCGGGATCGTTATCTTCAAATCTTTCTTTTGTGTTGAGAGAATGTATGGTACCAAAACTTTTACTAACCCTGCTCATGATTCCTTTAGACTTCTGTTGACTTTGGAACCAGTACCCAAGTCGCACAGGGACTTACTGTATCACCGTGTAGTGATCATTACAGCTAATACGGATAATCAAGGGGCAGATGCTAATAGCTTGTATGTACCGTACCATCCTCTTGCCTCGTTACCTGGTGAACAGACAATAATGTTTCACTCACAAGCCAAGTAATCTGATATCTGTTGGATATACAGTACAGACCAAAAGTTTGGACACCCCTTCTCATTCAGCGAGTTTTCTTTCTTGTGTTCTTTATTGTGTTCTTTAGCCCAAACGTGTCTCTTCTGCTTGTTGTCTGTCCTTAGCAGTGGTTTCCTAGCAGATCTTCTACATGAAGGCCTGATTCACACAGTCTCCTCTTAACAGTTGTTCTAGAGATGTGTCTGCTGCTAGAACTCTGTGTGGCATTGACCTGCTCTCTGATCTGAGCTGCTGTTAACCGCCGATTTCTGAGGCTGGTGACTCGGATGAACTTCTCCTCCGCAGCAGAGGTGACTCTTGGTCTTCCTTTCCTGGGGCGGTCCGCATGTCAGCCGGTTTCTTTGTAGCGCTTGATGGTTTTTGTGACTGCACTCGGGGACACTTTCAAAGTTTTCCCAATTTTTCCGACTGACTGACCTTCATTTCTTAAAGTAATGATGGCCGCTCGTTTTTCTTCGCTTAGCTGCTTTTTTTCTTGCCATAATACAAATTCAACCTCTTTGAATGAGAAGGTGTGCCCAAACTTTTGGTGGGGTAGTGGTTAGCACTGTCGCCTTGCACTTCCTGGGTACGGGTCCGAGGGGTCGGGTTCGGGTTCGGGTTCGGGGTCTGTGTGCATGGAGTTTGCATGTGCTTGGTGGGGTTCCTCAGTTTACTCCGGTTTCCTCCCAGAATCCAAAGACATGCAGGTTAGGCTAACTGGCGTTCACCAGATACAGTCAGAAACGCCATGATTATGATTAAAAACGCCAATTAGTCTAACTGGACTGTGGGAAGAAACCGGAGTCCCCAGAGGAACTGGGAGAACCCGCAAACTCCATGCAAACAGACCCGAGGCGGAAATCGAACTCTTGACCCCGGAGATGCCACTGTGATGCGTACTATTTTTAACGTATAATTACTCAGATTATTAAAACCTACGCAATACATTACAAGGAAACCCTATAATCGTTCAGTAATTAGTGTACTCATGTTTGTCTGCTATTCAGGATGAATGTTAATGATGTTTAATTCATCATTAACTCATTATGATGTCAATCACACCGTGATCTTTTCTCTCAGGGCAACAATACAGGTGTATTTCCCAGCATGCTCGGGGTCATTCTGTTTGTTCAGGGAGGGCATAACAAATCATGTGCTTTTTAAGAAAGAAAGAAAAAAAAAAAAAACCTGGCACGGTTTGAAGCAGCCAGCAGAAAGAGGAAGCCTGACAGCGAGTAGTGATTAGCGCTCAGGTCAGTGCTAATAAAAAGCCGGCGGCCATTTTGGGACAGCCTGACATGACTTGCTGAGTGCAGGTGTGTGTGTTTGCGTGCTGGATCTCAATTTTTTTTTTTTTTTTTACATATAAATCTTTTCCTTAAAGAGTAAACTTCTAAGATTAAGGATAATGTTAGCTTTATACTGTATGTAGCATCACATCAATTAGCCGAGTTCCAGTAATAACAACATCAACAGACGGTTCTCACAAAGAAAGAAAGCAGCCTGTACTGTATGTACGTGTATTCGCCAGAATTAATGCGTTTGTTTTTGAATTCCCGGATAACGCTCTTTCGAACCATCATGACTCGATCCACAACAATGTTAAGGCAAAACAGGTGACGTTTATAAGCGTGGAAAAATGACAAGAGGAAGCGATCGAGGCTGTTGATTGAAAAGGCGCCCGGGGCGTCGCAGACGGAAATCAGATTCCGATGAAAGACCAAGCGGTTTGAAATGCGAACATTAAACGATATGAAATATGAAAAGTGAAAATAAAGCAGAAGACATTACTCTTCTATTCAAACTGTCGAGTGAGGAACAGTGTTACGTTCAGGCTCATTGTCTGACAGCTGATAATACAGAGCTTTGAGAAAGCACGCGGACCCCTTGAACTTTTCCACATTTTGTCACGTTGCAACCATAAACTTACACGTATTTTTATTGGGGTCTTAAGTTATAGATCAACACAATAATGACGTGGAAGAAAAATGATAAATGGTTGTCAAATTTGTCTCGTGCATTTGTATTCAGCCACTTTTACTCTGATACCCCTAACTAAAATCCAGTGGAACTGATCTCCTCCAGAAGTCACCTAATTAGTAAACAGAGTTCACCTGTGAAGAGAACACTGGTGAACTAACAGCATCATGAAGCCCAAGGAACACACCAGACAGATCAGGGATACATTTGTGGAGACGTTTAAAGCAGGATTAGGTTCTAAATAAATATCCAAAGCTTTTAACATCTCACAGAACACTGCTCAATCCATCATCCGAAAATGGAAAGAGTATGGCACAACCTACCAAGACATGGCCGTCCACCTAAACCGACAGGCCGGGCAAGGAGAGCATTCATCAGAGAAGCAGCTAAGGGGAGCTGCAGAGATCCAGAGCTCAGGTGGGAGAATCTATTAGTCATGACCTCCACAAATCCGGCCTTCATGGAAGAGTGGCAAGAAGAAAGACATTGCTGAGAGAAAGCTATAAGAGTTTTTGAAAATTTTATTATGAATGAAGAATGAATAAAAAATTGGGAATAAAGTCCATGTTTCTAATACGAATTTATTGAGACAAATTATACAGTACATGTACTGCCTCCAAGTCCTCCAGTGTGCGAGGCTTTGTCCTGTACACCTGTACAGTGAAAAAAAAAATCACGTAAAGTGAGATCTCAAGTTCTTGGAGGCCATTCATGAGGTCCGGATCATCCCAGAAGACGTCCTGGAAAATGCTGGAGGACACACGGGACGACTTGGAGGCACGGATTCTGGAGGTTCTCACCAACTTCCCAAACAAGCTTCCTTTAGATTTGTTTTCATTTTCCAACCCACGCTGCACTGTATATTCCACAAGGTGGGCTTCAGAACCCACACATCTTGCATTTGCGTTATGTAATTAGAGTGAGGGCACATTAACCAAAACATTGGGATTAATTAAGTCATTCAACAAATAAAGAAATCCTAATTTTATCATTATTACAGTTGAATAACATTCATTTCATATCTCATGGCTTTATTAGGCTGATCACAAAGAACAAATTCTGGATCAAGTGCTATTCTATGAATGTGTTTAGCCATTTTGTTCAACTTCTTCAAAAATCCGTCATATTTAACTGCAACTACCGTATACATTACTAAAAATTGTGGTTTTAACATCTATGCAACTTCTTTGTTTTAGTTGAAAGGTGAATTTCCATGTGTAAAGGTGGAGCCCTAGATGCTTTCATGATCATTTAAATCAGGATGTGACGATTACATTTAGGCGATTGGGATAACGTTTATGGGATGCCCAGAAAATTGATGTCGATGCCTGGTCAAGGTCTGAATATAATTAGCTTTTCCTGCTAATTATGTGCTGTGCACGCAGAATGTTACTGGATTGTCACCCAGTATGCGACTACAACGGATATAGTAATTGGGGCCAAATTTGAAAACCTTTGCTCCGTGCAAAAATGCATTCCAAACTTCAGCTGAGACTCAAATAAAGCTTCTGCAGACCCACTGAGATAAGGTAAGTTGGTCTTTTTCAAAGTTACAGTATAACACAAAGTTAACAGTGTTACAAATGTAAGTCTTTATACTTATACTATCAATACATAGGAACTTTCCAAAATTTTTGAATGAATGACAGAATGAATGTTGTGGAATTTGGCCCCAATCACTTAAATTGTACTCACATTGTCCCGTTGACAAACTTCACTTCACTTTGCACAGTGTGCAAAGCACGAAAATTTATAACAAACAAGACCTATGGTAATGTACTCCTATGCATCTCAATTTAGACTTAATACAGACTGGGAAAAAATGTGAACTATCCCTTTAACATAACTTTAGAACATACTGTACGTCGCAGTACTGTACACTGCCAAACCATCCTGCTGGATATTGGTCTTGGGGTGTTCCCTTCCTTGATGGATGTTGCAGAGGGGGGAAATACTTTACTCATCTACAGTACCAACTAGCCAAATCTGTTGGCTCGACGTACAGTAGGAGTAATTAATGTCTTGACAACATAAACACAAACACACACTTCATGCATCATCAAAATGAAGGGAATTTATTCCTTTTATTTTTTTTCCCACATATATATATATTCATTATAGATATTTTCTTTCTTATAATTACTTATTCGTAATATATGTATTATTGCTGCAATACCAGAGCCATATTCAGCACAGGTCCCATAATCCCATATCTGCATGGTGCTATAGTTTTCTGCTCAGCATGCTTTGGAGTACATAAACAGGGTGCAAATAAGAAAGAAAAAAAAAATGTCTTTTGCGTCTTTTTTTTTTTTTTTTTTAGAAAATAGAAACAGCCGAGAACACTGTCTAGCCATTCTAATAATGCATCATTAACATGCCTTGGAAGTTTTTTTTCTTTGTCTGCAGAAGGCTATGCAAAGTCTGTTGTAAAAAACAAAAAGAAATCTTATTTTATTATGTAATGTACAAGATTCTTTAATAAAGAGCAATAAATAAATAAAGTTCATATTTTCTTACTTTCTTTCAATTTTTTTTTGCAATTGGATCTTGCAATCCAGCAGCCCATTTTGCGGTCCTGTATTTTGGGTCAAGGACAGTCTGCTCACACACTATGGAAATCGAAAAGGGTCACAAGTTTTCTGAACATTCGCTTTGTGATCTTTACTTTACGTGAACTTTCTCATGAAAAGAAAACCTAACACCTAAGAGTGACATCTAACTCACCTATTATAATCCAAACACTTGATTGACAGATTGCTACACTGCTCAAGCAACTGAACACAACCTCCATGTACCAACCCTGTTGATAAGCACAGCGAGCACACCAGCATGCTAGCTAGCCAATTTCCCAGACCTGAAAGTGTGAATGCATAGTTTTGATAAAAGTTTAAATGGCAGAGATGAGTGACATTGGTCGTGTGAGGTTTTACCCCTGGTTAGACTCACCCACTTCACAACAAAAGGATGGAGCGCAGATTGCATATACATTGTCCATTATACTGTATTACAATATGGAATTCCTGTGATTTCCCCTGGCTGTGGAATAAACCACCTTAAAATAGCTACGTAACATTTACAGCTCTTTGGCTCCCTCTTCAACCTGTAAGAGCCGCGGATAGCCAACGAGGTAAATATTATATGGCCAAATGTCTGAGCAAAATGCGTGAGAGCGAAACTGTGCTTGACTTGGACATACAGGACCACCAGTAATAGAAAGCAGCGTTAAATTATTGTTCAAATAATGCAGGAACCAATAATGCCGAATTATGTACAGAGTTGTTTCTAGGCAGCAGCTCGAGGGCTCTAAGAGAAGTGAACGGAGTAAGTAGGTATTGGTAGGTAGATGACTAAGGTGGTGGTCCTCTTATTGCCCGGCTGCTGTCATAGGGGGAGGGGCTTGTTTTTCATCATCATCATCCTCATCATCATCTTCTCATTCTTTACTTTCAGATTTAATTTCTGCAATTGTTGTTTCACACAAAAAGAGACAGACCGAGCTTAAACTTGTTGCGTATTTTGCTTAAGACTTGAAAATGAATAATCACTGAGCAGCTCGGTCTCGGTCCATCTCTGCCTCTCAAAAACGGTTCTTTTTGTTCGACATGGCTCGGTTTGGAAGACACCCACGGGTCCTGGGGAGGCAGACATCCGAGTACGAGTATACTGTTCTTGCATGCGTCTATGTGTTTGAGTCCCACAAAAGTTTATCTCTTTAACATTTAGGTCCATGTGCCTTTTTAACTCCCGTCCCTCTTCCCGTAGTCCGACCCTGCGAATGATTACCAAGTCATCTCATGCTATCAGGTTATAATCGTAGGACGCGCCTTCTGCTTCCGTCTGGTCATCCATGCCCATGCCCTCCTAAGCCCCTCCCCTATTCTCCGTCAGACGTACGCCGACTCACTGCTCTGCGTGCGCCCCAGGTTGGGAAGCGAGGACAGGTGCGAGGCGTCCTTCTTCCTGAGCTCGCACACCGACTTCCTGCGCTGCTGAGCGCCACGTACTGCCGCTTTGATCTTCCTCCAGCCCAGGTGGTTGAGCTCGGCCAAGTTTAGCACGACGCAAACGCCGCTGACCGCGAACATGAACACCAGGAAGACAGTTTTCTCAGTGGGCCGTGACACGTAGCACTCGACCTCCTTGACACATGGGTAGCGGTCGCACTCGAACATCGCCGGCACGTTGAATCCGTAAAGAAAGTACTGGCCAGCAAGGAAGCCGATCTCCAAGGCGTTACGGAACACCACCTGGATGACATAGAAGCGTGAGATGCCCTCCTGTCGCCGTGCCTTGACACCCTTCGAGGGCCGAGTAGGCCATGAGGGGATGTTCGGAATGTCCTTGAGCTCTGGAATTTCTTCGTCCTTGGAGTCATGGACAAGGATGCCGTTGAGGCTGCGCAGTTTACGGCTCGGTCCGTGCCCGTGGTCGATATAGGGGCCGTGCAGGACGGTGTACTGACGGTCCTTGTGTTTGGCCGACTGGTGCACCGAATAGGTGATGAAGCACAGGCTCGGGGTGCACACCAGGATGATCTGGAACACCCAGTAGCGTATGTGTGAGATGGGGAAGGCCTTGTCGTAGCATGCCTGGTTGCAGCCGGGCTGCAACGTGTTACATATGAACATAATTTGCTCATCCTCGTACACCTTTTCACCCACTATACCCACGATCAGGATGCGGAAGATCACCACTACTGTTAGCAGGATCCTGCACAAAGAGAGAAACACAAGGTCAGGTGAAATTTGCATTCTTGCAGAAATCCTTAAAGCATAGAGTACAGACCAAAAGTTTGGACACCCTTTCTCATTCAGCGAGTTTTCTTTCTTGTGTTCTTTCTTGTGTTCTTTAGCTCAAACGCGTCTCTTCTGCTTGTTGCCTGTCCTTAGCAGTGGTTTCCTAGCAGATCTTCTAGCATGAAGGCCTGATTCACACAGTCTCCTCTTAACAGTTGTTCTAGAGATGTGTCTGCTGCTAGAACTCTGTGTGGCATTGACCTGCTCTCTGATCTGAGCTGCTGTTAACCGCCGATTTCTGAGGCTGGTGACTCGGATGAACTTCTCCTCCGCAGCAGAGGTGACTCTTGGTCTTCCTTTCCTGGGGCGGTCCGCATGTCAGCCAGTTTCTTTGTAGCGCTTGATGCTTTTTATGACTGCACTTGGAGACACTTTCAAAGTTTTCCCAATTTTTCCGACTGACTGACCTTCATTTCTTAAAGTAATGATGGCCGCTCGTTTTTCTTCACTTAGCTGCTTTTTTCTTGCCATGATACAAATTCAAACTCTTTGAATGAGAAGGTGTGTCCAAACTTTTGGTCTGTACTATATATTACAACAAAATTTCTCTATATACAAATTGTTCATATAACTAAGTATAATAAACAAATGACTCTTGATTCACAATTTGTCTCAAGAAGCTATGTTTCTTACAGCATCTGAAATCGTAAAGGAAATATTATAAGTAAACATTGAAACACTGGAATGCTGTGTACCCAGTATTGGTGATTGTTTAAATGTCATTGTGCAAAGTGAAAATCTTTTTCTTTAAATCTTCTGCTCCAGACTCTTGCAAAATGAGAGAATTTGGAAAGTTCTCTGCGGATGATCCAAGGGGTTTATATTTTCTGCTGCATCGTCATTCATGGACATACATTCTTTTTACAAATATCTGCACCTTTCAATGTTTTATTTTAATTTAATTTAATTTATAAATCTTATTTATGATTATTAATTAATTTATTATTTATAAATTAATAAGTATTAATAATTAAAGATACGATCACTGTATTGTGTAAATTTCCTTACTAGTCCCGGTTTGAGTTGAAAGCCATTCGTATATTAATAAAGAAATCTCTCTCTCTCTACCTACAATAATCAATGCTTGAAGTGGAATAAATATAAGCCATGATAAACCCTTAATAAGGACTTCAGTGCTACATGGTTTCATTTTTTGTGTTGCCTTTCCTAAGAATTTTGGATCGCCAATTCAGCACCACAAAACCCACGTACTCACACAATTACACCATCACACAGCTGCAAATCATAACGTCCGCATAAGGTTGTGAAGGTTTGAACATCCATCAAACCTTCACACATAACACAGAACACACCATGCTGAGCCGTACTGTCTAACACCCAGATGTATACATGTGTGCGTGTGTGCGTGTGTTAATACCTCTGGGTATTAACTGGGTCACGCTATATCAAGGCCACTGAAGCTGTGCTCAAGTGTGTGTGTGTGTGTGTGTGTGTGTGTGTGTGTGTGTGTGTGTGTGTGTGTGTGTGTGTGTGTGACATTGTGACATTGCTGCTATGAATGGTGTCTTGGTTGGTGCTACAGCAAGGTTATTACTGTGATGAATGAAGGACACAGCCAGCCAGTTTAATGGTGTGTGTGTGTGTGTGTGTGTGTGTGTGTGTGTGTGTGTGTGTGTGTGTGTGTGTGAGAGAGAGAGAGAGAGAGACAGAACTGCAGCATACATGAACAAAATGAGTGCAGTGTGTGTGCGTATGTGTGTGTGTGTGTGTGTGTGTGTGTGTATGTGAGTGAGTGTGACATTGTGACATTGCTGCTATGAATGGTGTCTT
>QMIH01000964.1:234498-244498 GCA_003987875.1 Clarias batrachus
TTTGTGCAGATGGTGTGGTTAGTGTCAGCTCCACACTGAAATCTGAAACATCATCGGAACAACAAGGTAAAGTTTAATACGCTTTTGTCAGCAAGGACATCAGGGTGAAATATATTTTTACACCAGAAACAACCCAAAAAGAAAATCATCACCATAAAGCACAGACATCATAATCAGCCATGAATTGTCTTGTCAAATGCCTGAAATAAATCTGAATGGATTTTTTTTTTTTTACGTGTTTTTTTTTTTGGGAGATAGGATTTTTGGAGGTAGTCAAATTGGAATAATTTTTTTTTACATTTTTTTAAAAAGTTGCATGCAATAAAAATAGAGTATCATATATTGACATCTTTATTTAAAAAAAAACTTCTTTACTGTATTATGCTGTTAATGGTTTCCAACTAAAGGAGGTGGCATGGAACGCTGAAGATAAAAGTATCTTCGGTAAAGCAGGTTTAGCGTTACCATGACATAGCACATCCAGTACAGCGCTCCTGGTTTGCTCCTGGTTTTGTTTTCCCAGTGTCCATGCAGGTTCTCTGGTTTTACACTGGTATCATCACTACATTATTTACTATTTTCCATAGACTAATATGTTGTTTGTAAGAAAAATGTGTGTTTGAACCAAACTGGGACTTTCCCCATGTAAAATATCGTTAGACGACTCCAAATGCAGAATCCTAGATTCTGACATACCTAGACATAAATTAAAATCTACACRAACATTTGTTACAATATAGTGAATAATGAGCTTCTTTTGTTTTTCTGATCCTTATGAAATATTTTAGCTTGACCCATTAATCAATAAATGTATCAACAATKTATTTTACAGGAATAGCCACAGCAGGAAATGAAGTAATACAAGTAATAGAAGTGATAGAAGCAGGTGAGGCTTATTTACTATTTTCCATAAAGTAATATGGGTTCTATTCTGTGTCTTCAGTCGTCCTGTGTCTTATCTAAACTATGTATTTGAACATTGTGTATATACAGTGGAACCTTGGATTGTCATATATCGTTCTGCCAGTGTTTAGCAAGATGAGCAAAATTTAAAAATAAATTTTAACTTGCTAAAAGAGCAAGGTCTTGAAATATAAGTATTACATTTACGTTTTGTCTCCGAGCATCACATGATTGCAACTGAGCCAATAGTTCTTGTCTCTTGTGCATTCTCAGTGTGCGTGTTTCATTCATAAAGTCAACATCCATATGTGCATGTACTGTTTACTATGACATTGTGACCACATGTGTGTGTGTTTGTGTACAGCATTTTTTTATGTGTGCCCCAGTGTATTAACTGTGCTGCAATAAGATCCTACAAATCTGTTTAATGACAACGCAACGTCACATTTCCGCAAAAAACTTCAAAAGGAGGCAAAAGCAAGTGTCACATATGTGTGTGTTTAAGTCGTCCCACACAGTAGCCCCCCTCCTCCTCCTCTCTCTCGTCTCATGCCACTCCTATGCTTTTCAAAGATAAAGTGCAGGTTAATTTATTTTAGTTTTACTTTATATTTTGTATGAATCATTTTAATATGAATATTTTTGGGCTGTGGAGTGAATCATCTGAGTTTCCATTCGCTTTGATTTACGAGTGCTTTGGATTACAAGCACGCTTCCGGAACGATCTATGCTCGCAATCCAAGGTTTAACTGTATAGACGATATTTTAATCTACTCTCCTGCCTGACACAAACACATGTTTTGCAAAAAAAAGTCCCATTCTGCTTCCTAAAGAACCAATGATATGTCTAATGTATTTTAAAAAAAATAAAATAAAAAAAAAGGTCCTTCAGGAGGAAGAGCCAATCAGTCAATCAGTGTGTGTGGAAGAGGCATCTGCACTGAGTGGCCTGCCATCATATGTTATGTGCAATGACAATGTACGAACAGTGTGTATTCGAGTCAAACTGAGACTTTCTCTATGTATAAAATATCTTTCTACACTTTGGACGACTCCCAATCCAGTTTTTTAAAACTTGACATAATTTAAAATCTACACGAACATTTGTCACAATATGGTGCATCATGTTTCTCTTATCATTATAAAATCTTTTAATTTGACTCATGAATAAATAAATGTACCAACAATTCATTTTACAGGAAAAACCACAGAAGCAAATATAGCACTGGCACAAGCAGGTGAGGTTTCATTATTACTACATTGTTGACTATTTTCCATAAAGTAATATGGGTTGTGTTGTGTGTATGCAGTCTTCCTGTGTCTTACCTTAACTACGTACGTGTCCAAAGACATCTAGCAACATTTATGACTGTCTATATATATATACAGTATTTTAATCTAATATCCTAATCATGAACCAATAATATGTCTGCTATGTAAAAAATGTTCCATGAAGAGTTCGTGCCCACACAGTGGCAAGTCTGGGGTGTGACATATGAAGCGATACAGTGCTTTAAAACTAGACACGAATTAAAATCTAAACAAATGTTTATTATAATATGGTGGATAATAAGCTTATTTTGTTTCTCTGATCATTATGAAATCTATTAGTGTGACTCATGTACCAATGATTCATTTTACAGAAGCACAAAATGAACCACTGACAGGATCGGGTAAGGCTTTATTAAGTTTCTGACTTCATTTCACTGTGATTTAACCGGAGACATCATCAGTACAACAAGGCAAAAATGTAATAAGGTTTCGTAAGTAAGGACACCAGGAGGAACTACATTTTTTAAAAAGCCAGTTAAATTTTTCCCCAAATGTGACTTAATTTAAGAAGAGCTTCCTTCTTCAAGGTATAAAAATATGCCTTACCTGAGGGGAATTTCAGTTGGAGCGTTATCTTTCTTTTATCTTTTGATAAAAGAAAGAGAAAAAACAAATATTATATGGGATTTTTAAACTTGCAATATCTTAAAACATGCCTGATTTCATCCTTGATGCCAGTAACAGCCCTGACGTTTTTGGGCTTCTGATTTTTGGGTAGGATAAAAGGCATAACCATGAGGCATGCACATTCCAATCATCAGGGAAATGGCTACTTGTCTTGTCAATAGGGTGCATTTGGGGAAATAAATCTGAGGGGAATTTTTTTTTTTTTTTGGAAAAAAAAAAAATGCTTAACCACTCCTGCTATGCTACACGAGTAAATAAAAAACTGTTGTAGCTTTTCTTTTCTGTACGTAGGATTAGTAAAATTTGGGTAAAAACTGCAATTCAGATTCCATGGAAGAAATCCCACTTCTAAGAGAGAAAGATGATATAAAAAGTATTCGATGAACAATCATTTAAAATGTTGCTCATAATAAAATTAGAGAGTCATACCGTATGTTGACATCTTTATTAGCTATAATTTTATCCTGGTATTACTGGTTTCCAAGTAAGGGAGTTGCCATGGAATGCTGAAGCAGAAACTATCTTTCTGTTTCTGTTCTGAACAAACCAAAAATCTGAGTGTCACTAATAGCGGGAGCCTGGCGGTAAAGCTGGTTTAGCGTTACCGAGTCACAGCTCCTGGATCCTGGTTTGCTTCTGTGCTCGGGTTCACCATGCTTTCCTAGTGTCCATGCAGACCCCCCCCACCCGCCTCGCCCCAGACAGTGCCGGGTGTAACGGCTAGACTAGGTGTGAATGAGCTGATAATGTGTGTGTAGCGCCCTGTGACGGGTCTCCAAGGGATATGCTCCAGATCATCTTTCACATTTACCACAAAATACATAAGTAGGTAAATCAATGACTGTAACTAATCTGTAGGTGTCTGCTGTTTGTCTTTACACAGTTCCTTCAGGTTCTGACAATGCAAGTCCAAATCCCAAACTGCAAAATGGAGTTTCTGGCTTAAACCGAACGAAAGGACTCGACGTCTTGTGCCTCGTTGTGTTTCTTTGTGTTTTGGCTCTTTTGAAATGACCATTGTGATTTAAGGAACTTCACCAAGTGATTGTAAACAGCTGGTATTGATGTGTGTTTAACTATATTTTACCCCTTAAATTGTGTGTACATACTGCTGATTGACATTAGGTTCACATCTTCTATTTCTCAATATGTATTACATTGTTGGAGGTATTACGAATAGGGGCGGCTTAGTGGTCCGCACTGTTGTCTTGCACTTCCAGAGTCTGGATTCGATTCCTACCTCGGGGGCTGTGTGTGCGTGGAGTTTGTACAGCTTCCAACATGTACTCCGGTTTCCTCCCACAATCCGAAAACATATACATGTTAGGCTAATTGGTGATAATACGTACACGGAACCTTTTTACTAAGATCACACACGCACACGCACACACACACACACACACACACACACACACACAAAACTCCAATATGAGATCTCATGTTAGCCGCTTCTTTTTCTCCTGGACAGAAATGAGCCGTCTTTGAGACTTAAATGAGATTTGATGCATTTTCTCCATCTTCTCGAATGTTTCTCCTGAGAAACTGTTTCTCGTTGAGAAAAAAATTGAAAACTCCAAGGTGTCTCAAATGTGGCTCATTATGGCGGGCAATTTAAGCTCTCAACTTGATCTCCAGTATTGCTCCAAGATCATTACCTATCTCATACGTTTTTCCCCAGAGCAGTGTTTCCCACACAGAATGTATACGGCATTTGGGTTTCATGTATAATTAAACTTATCATTACTTTAAAAAAATTACATTCTACTTCTACCAGAATGATGATGTAAAAATGTCACACTCACAAAATGTGCATATTATTATATATTACCTTTGTTTGTTTGTTTCATCACATGTCACTTTTTTTGAGTGCATTGTTAATCTGTGCATTCTTATTATTCTTATTCGTCTTCTTCTTATTATTATTATTGTCACAAGTGATCTTATAAATTTGTCCTACTTCTTTGCTTATGTAACCCTATTAGGTTGTAATATTTATGCAATAAAATTCAGTTTATTATATTGCCTTTAATAAATGTCGCTCTATATTGCTCTATATATTTATTAAAAACATAATAATGCAAATAAATATGCTGTGGGATTTAATGCTGCTAGGCTTCTCTGATAAACAGTGCCATCTACACTAAAAGGTTTTTAGTATTTTCTTATACACTTCATCTTACTCTACACATACACGGACACATAGCGGAGGGTTAATAGGTTGGATCTGTGAAATGTGAAATTAATGGAAAATAAATTGAATCAAAATATTGTGTTAAAGGTCGTATATATTTGTTTTTAGGTCGCTATAGCAGGTTATGCTGCAGGTAATGCCGCCCACTCCGCTGGCTACCACCGCAGGTATATTTCCCACTTGTGGCAAACACTGAACTGTTCAAATTATTTGAACTTCCTGCTCAAGAATTGCAAAAAATTAAGCACAAGCACCCTCACCATCGCCACCCGGGTGCACCAGAAAGACACACTGGGCACATGCATGTAAAGGTGACATACAAATTCCATTATGAAATCATTTTAAAAGGATGCTAGAAAAAGAGCCCCAGATGCTAAAAAAAAAAGCATCGCATTATGATGTCACTCAATTTGATGTCATAAACAAAAATTGTTAACCACTTTATTATTAACCACATCGTCATGACCTGTTTGAGATATCAAAAATCCCTCCGCAATTTTGCATCATCAATGTATTAAGATCACATAGGCCTGGTTTGGTGGCAATCGTATAAATCCCCTAGAAGAAGTACATCAAAATCTATTGGATGTGTTTTGCAAACAATGTAAAATAACTGACTTCCTGTTGCGTAGAGCCCATGACGTACAATGCAAAAGTTGTTCATGGCAGCAGATTCCAAACTGTCTACCGATTTTCATGACTTTTTGAGAATGTTAAGACTCCCAAAAATCTGCGGATGCTGGGGGAAAAAAATCCTTAGAAGAACAAGAGGCCCTTCATACACCATGATGACATACGGCTGATGTCATAGTGCTTGGGCCCTAAGTACACAAGAAAGTTTTTCTTTTATTTCTTTTTTTTTCTCACTCTCACATTTTAACCATGTGTTTAATGAATCATCTATGTATTACTGTACATTTTACACACAATTATAGTGTAGACATGTAATTGGTAATGACTAAAATTATTTTTAATAGATAAATGTTTTATTTTGTAATCTAAATCTGGGTGTCCTATACAATATACAGTACACCCAGGTTTGCCCAGTTGATTAACATTACTAACCTTTTTACAAATGTGTACAGCTTAATGAATTCATTAAAATTAAACTGGCAAATAGCAAAATTACTAATTACCAATAAAGAACTAAAATACAATATACAGAATATACTGTATTTATCAAAGAAGTAAAGAAATGAGATAATGTTTGTGTTCAGTGATTTCTGACTACATTTATCATTTAAGGCCAAATGTATTTTTGATTACAAAATGTACATTTATGATTGAATTTTCACCATCATGGTCAACTCAATTAAACCTGCATTACATGTACTGTAGATTCTAATGGACCCATAATTTCCACCAAGTGGGCAGTTCGTTAGGGAAATATGCCTCAAAAGCATCGCCAGGCTTCTGTGTCAAGTCAACGAAAAACACTTTTCCAAGGATCTGTTCAACTGGAATGAGCGCATCATTCATCGAGTCTTTTAGGGAGCATGGTGCACCACCTACTTTGATTGCCGCAGATAAGATTAAGAAGATGGTGAAGGTTGGTTTTACCTTTCGCACCACATTTGAAATTATGAACATAGTTATTATCGAGAAGGAATCAGAATGTAAGTTACAACCACAGAGTTGTAACTCAAATTGCAAAAGGAATGCAAATGCTACCTGTGGTGCAGCTGGATAGCTAATGATGGGTATTTGCATTCCTTTTACATGTATATTAGCTAGCTGAACTTAATAAGAGATAACTAACACTGGTTACGTTAAAAGTTTTTTTAGTGGTAAAAATCACTCAGCTGGTTACAGTATCATTATCATTAGGTTTGTCCTAAGTTAACCATCGAGTGGTTTGAAGTACATTTTTTTTACTATTCCTTTAAACATCAAGGTAAAAAAAGACTTAGTTAAGTTAATGTTAGCGCATGATTAATTTTGGAAACCAAAGTGTTTAACAGTAGTTACCAGAACATGTAACTTTAGAGACATCAGTTAATTATATTCTATAAACACAAACCAATATGTTTATTTGTGGGAAGGTTATCTTGCTAATATATAAATATATTTATATGTTCTATATATATTTATATATTTATATGTACTTTTACTGGGTTCTTTTCAGAAGAAGGTCACCTCAGAAACCTTTTAGGAGAACAAGAATCTTGTGGTTCCAGCATCTCTATCAACACCACATCATCAGTCAGGTAAGCACCAGCTCTCAACCTTCTGAAAGCGGCGAATGGGGTAAATCTCAAATGTTCTAATACAATTTTATTGTTCCTTTAGATACTAAGCAATTCCAGGAGCTGCGGAAAAGTAAAATTATGTAAATTTCGTGTTGCATCTCAGTTGGGTCTCTTTGTTTCTCAAGGTCACCTTTAGGACAAATAGAAAGGACAAAGTCAAGCTTGTAATCGTAATGTTCAATTCAGTCTCATGAGACTAAAGAAACATCATTCTGAGCAAAAAAATAAATTAAAATTTGCAATGGGAAACTGGAAACTACCTGTAAAAAAAAATTTAAAAAATAAAAAAAATTCCCCAAATTTGACCGCCAACCCTATTTGAGGGGAAAATGTTATATTTAGCCACAGCCACGCCAACGCTGACTCATCAGTCTCACGCTGTGATCTAAATTTCCGTGCCTCCCTCGAAATGCACATGTACAAATAATAATACTAATAAGAGGGTGTTGCACGCTCTCAGAAAAGTTCTTCCTGTGGCTAGTGGCATTTTTAGCTCAAAGACTCACCTCAAGGTGACACCTGCCAGACCTTTAACACAGGCACTGAATCTAATGAAGATACCTGCTACACTAATGCACTTATCCCAGTGTTTCACTAGTACTTGGATAATGTCAAGGTAGAAAGTTTTCTCAGTTTGCCGGAGCCATGATCAGACTGCCTGCTTCAGGCCTCTTAGGAAGTCATTTAATGGACCAAAATTGTGGAAATGGCTTGGAGTGAGATCAGGACTGATTGAGGATGGGGCAACAACTCCCACACGAGGTCCTGTAACACGCAAATGGTGCTGTGGGCAGTATGAGGTCGTGCACCATCAGGACACCTGTTGTCATCAAACCAGGTTGTTTTATGTTTTGTTTTCCTGAGATCATTATGCATATTGTGTACAACCTGACAGTAGTATTCACTGTTCATGTTGGCATCACGGGGTTTAGACAGTCCAAATGAATGATCTGCTTTACTTGCAGATGCAATTGCTTGGAATTTCTGGAAGGTCGCGAGTCTGTTCGCTTCCACTGTTTTGGTGGACAGTTCCGATTCAGGGTGCATCCATGTTCCGTCCTACTGTAGGTGTTAGCGAGATCAAGGAAATCCTAGCCTTCCACGTCAAAACAGTCATTTAACTAAAATGCCATTACAGATTGGCAAACTTCGACATCACCCTGATAGAGTCTCATAAGATAACGCCCAAGTCGTGGTTTGACTTTGAACTCTTTACAAATACAATTCTTTTTTTTTTCCCCCCACACGATTTCGTGCAGATTGATGATGAACACAAACCTGTTACTGAAATACCAGTCATGTTTTGGTCAAAAGAAAAAAAGTTCTTATGGATCTGCTGTTCCCAACTTGAAAATCACAAAGCAAAAAAAATTCTTAAACAATTTTGCGTTTAGCTAGCTTTTCAAAAAGCTAACTGCGGAACAAACACTTGTTGTGCAGAAACAACCACGTACACGTGCTACCTGACCAAACCTGTGGTTGGTTGTTTAAAATGAGGTGTGTCCAAACTGATTTGAAAAAATAAATAAATTACCATCGCATTTTAATAGCGCCACCTGCAGCATTGGAGCACTAATACACAACAACCAACATCAAATCACATGGACTGTGCGCTTCTAAGCTCGATGTACTGTATGATTGCCTCTTAATATCTTTACGCCAAAAAAATACCTCGGTTAATTTACGAACCAACATGTAAAACATGATCTTTTATGGTTTGGGAGACAACGTTTTAATGGTTACTAAGGATCTCTTGCAGCATTAGGCTACACATCAACATTTGTGTACACTACTGACCTTGCTAAAGTTTCTACTCTAAACACTGTTTATATTTTTAAAAAATGCTGAATGAATGCGAAGCGGTTTCCCCTACAGCGACGGAAACAATAAGCAGCATTATTGACGAGCAAGAATATAAAAAGAGATCTTAAGGTTAAAGCCTTTCTGCTTTGATTATCTATAAAGGAGGTTGAAAGCCCGAAGGTCACGCGCCGCATAAATAAATCAACAGCAATGACCTACTCATACTAATAGGATGATTTGTTCAAGGTTGCGGTGCAACCTACAGAGACTTTCACAGCTTCTTTGGGAAATGGATGATTATAAAACAATTTCATTGTTAACATTGTTATAGGATTTCACAGTGCAAATAGAAGGAAAAACAGCAGTACGCAGAGGGGCAATATTTTCTACTTCTGTTTCTATTTCAATCTCATGATAAAACCGTCATAACATGTAAGAAGCAGAAATTCCCTTCTCTCCATTTTGAGTAGTGACATGCTTGCTGAACAGACTGACCTTCGAATCCTTTATTCTCAAAGCGTATACAATTTATAGTTCACAGGATGTCAGGGGCGATCCGTGTAACAAGGGGCACAAATCATTCCTCCTCTTTCTGACGTACAGGAGCGCAGTGTGAGGGAGGCAATAACGCCTCATGACTAATAAAAGCAGGAAACATTCTTACACACAAAAATCTAAGAGAGAGAGAGAAAGAGAGAGAGAGAGAGATTCAGAAGTACAATACTACCATACTTTTTTCTTGTAAAAGAGGACAGCGCCCCCTGTAGTACTGAGTCATGTACTGCACTTAAATCTGAAGCGAGTGGTGAAGGTGAAGACGGAAATAAAATGGCCTGACACACACACACACACACACACACACACACACACACACACACACACACACACACACACA
>QMIH01000965.1:11887-27139 GCA_003987875.1 Clarias batrachus
CACACACACACACACACACACACACACACTCACACACACACACACACACACACACACACACACACACACTCTTACACACACACACACATTTACACACACACATTTACACACTCAGGTGTGTGTCCCTTTCCCACTGACCTCATTCTCGGGTTTGTATAAACATGTACAATCCTGATTAGAACATTTAAAAAATCCATTAATTGGAATTATCCTAATTAATGGAGGAAACATACCAGCACTTTTTAAAGCTGTACTATATTCATTCATATTACAATGTGTACCGGACAGAATGTCCTGTACTGCTTGGTACGAATTTGATTGTGCACTAAAGCATTTTTTTTTATAAAGAGATTTTAGTGCATCTTCAACAACAGCCATAATGAAGAGTACATAAAATTCTCTAATAAAAATGGTCTGGCCAGGAGCAATTTCATTAGTTAGTGTGGTGTTTCTGAACATGGAAAAGCACTCAGCACTGCTGCTTTAATGAATGTTGTAAATATGTCTTATTGTTGAAATATGAATTGGTATATGAGAGGACTGTGGTATATGGTTTATGACTTTCTTGCATAACAATAAGGCATTACAATCTCAGCCAGAATTCAAGTATGCCTGAAAACAATAGGTTTAATCAGGGTAGCATGTTTGACTATGCTTGTCAGGTTCACTTCTTAATATTATTAACATCATGCATGAAATTTTAAGTCATATAAATATTGCTTTATTATGGTCTGTGTGATTTAGAACAGACTATTTATTTAGACAGAAGTATTTTCTAACTGCACTTCTTGGATGGTCATTTATGGTCATGTGGAAAAGGAGTTTGACAGTCATGGTGATTTATGTAATTTCTAAAGGCCCGGGCTGGTTTATACCAGGGTTTTTCTTTTCTTTGATTTTTTGAGACCCTCCTCCTCTCCATATATGTTTGCAAACACACATTCACATCATTACCACTTTGTGTCCTTTTGGCTTACTGCTAAAACAGAACCCTGCTTTTATTTCCCCCTAATGTTTTTGTCTTGGAGACCAGATCCTTTTAGGAGAGACTAAATTTATTACCTCTACAGACCTTCTGCTTGGTAACGCGAGACTCGTTGTTCACTCAGTCTGTAACATTAAGCCATGTATTGTCAATGTTATGGTTGAGTATGTATGTCCACTGTTTATTTCATATGCAAATTCTTCCTTTCCTTATGGATGTTCTGTGATCTCCTTCCTTTGCCAACTCAAGTTTTTGAATAAATGCTTTGTGTTTGTTGGAAACTAGGAATTGTGATTCAGTGGCAGTGTTACTTCAGATGAACTCCACACATAGCCTGGAGTGTGATTTGTTCGGAGAGAATAATAGCGCTTTGGAAAGAAAGCCAAATTTTATAACCCAATGTTGTACAAACACCACTTTGTCTTCCCATTGGCACATCCCACTTTATATTATATGCACATACCCACACTCACATATATACACACAGACTTGTCTCTTATTGTATTCTGTTTTTTTTTCTTTTCTTCTTTTGCTGTTACGTAAGTGGAATTACATTTTCTCACTTCCTTGACATAATGCTACAAATTTGTATTGGTGCACTCAGTGTTGCATAGAGACAGCCTTTGTGGCATCATAGCTATGTACTAAATTAAAACAATCATGCTCCCTTCTCTGTTTGGCACACTCTCCTTTAAAGATTGCCAAGAGATTCTCTTCCTCTCACTCTCCATGTGTCTTCCTGCCAGCTTTTTTTTCAAATAATGATTGACAGCCACTTCATGCAGTAGAATGAAATATGAATTATTTTCTGATTGCTGAAACTGTAATAAGATATTGCAAAATAATTTTGTGATTCGGTGTTGGTTACTCTCTCACTCATGTCTTCTTTTCAGGTGGGCTTCCTGAAGACTCAACACAAATATGAAATCGTCTTTACACTGCCAGAGGTTCCAGGGCTTGGGAAAGATGTGTGTCCAGCTCCTGTGCCCAACCCCTACCTTCAGATTAAAGATCTTACTACAGCCCCAAGTGGTATGCTTCAACATTTACATTTAGGCTTTTGGCAGTTAGTCTTATACAGAGCATCTTACATAAGTGCTTTAAGGTTTCCATCATTAAATATATCCTTTAATGATGGATTTAGTAGGCTACCACTGGTTTACTAGTTATTAACTAGAAGTACCATCAGTCAAACACTGTTATCATCATCATYATTATTATTATTATTACAAGCAAGCATGGATTAGTTTATGTGACCAAGCAACAGCCAGGTAATTAACAACAATTTTGGAAAGTTGACTGAGCACAATAATGCATAAATGATCTGTTTTTACAGATTATGAGACTTAATAAACATTTATGGGGCTTTTGTGGAACCAATGTTTAATATGGATGAGAGCTTTGGATAATATACTTTTGTGAGCTAGCAAGCATTTTTCATTATTGTGCTTTGTGTGGCTGTGCTTGTGGGCCTTGGTATATGTGAATTTATTGTGTTTATAAGTAATTCAAGGAAGAACCAGTTAGATGATTCGTAAATATGACTCTCTTTGAGGCTTTAACGACACTTGTTTTAATCCTTCTCTAAGAATTATTTAGCTGTTTAAAGTCGGCCTCAAAATCTTGTTTTGCTGAAATAATCTCATTTTGGCTAGTTGTGAGAGAAGTAATATTTTGTTGCTAAAGTATTTAGTATTTAGGACAGGACTTGTAGTGTCAAAATATACATTTGTACTTATCGTCCTGATCTAAATATACAGTCAGGTGTATAATTATTTGTACAGCAACATAATGTTCAGATTTTTGTGGACCCACCACAATGGATTTGACATGAGGCATTCAAGATGTGATTGAAGTTTGGACTTTTGGCATCCATTCTTAGAATTTATCCTAAAAACATTTAATGAATGATTTCACCATAAAACAGTCGTTAAACCATAAACATAAGTAGCGTTCAAGTCAAACCCGGACTTTTGATTGTGCATAATGCCAGACGTTTTGAGAGTAAAAACTTCCTTTATTGCACTGCATAACCGCCTGCTACACTAATGCGCATATTGTGCTGGAATGCCTGCAAGGTTGAAAGTTTSCCCAGTATGCTGGAGCCTGTTTCATGACTGAAAAGCTGTCCTCACAAGAACTATAGTCAGGACTGTACGGGGGATGTGGCAATAACTCCCAGCCGACTTCCTGTAACGTGCAAAAGATGTTTGTGTATGATTGTTTGTGCAGTTCACACAGACAGATGGATCTTTTCTGCAAGTTGGCAAAAAGTTATCTGTTGATTGTCAAGGATGTGGCATTCTACTCGCTGAATGTTCACAGGAACGATTGCAGTGAGCTCCTAGACACCTCGGCCGGAGTGATCATTCACTGAAATACGACATTTTTCACAATGAATCTGCACTATTCTAAGTTTTACTGAAGCKGAGAGCTTCGTCAATGTGCTGTGGTTGAAATCCTCTGTAAATGTCAAATAATTTTACGGCTTCATCTGAAGTCCTAGTTTGACTTGAATGCTCCTAGTATTAAGATTATTTTAATACTAATAATAATAGATTAGTTTAGCTTCTGCTTGTTTACGAATGTTTCTGCCTTCGGCTTAACAAAAGAATTTATCAGTAAGGTTAATCTGAATAAATGCTCCAATTTGGTAGGGAGCATAAAGTATGGAATTTGGTAGATTTGAAAATAAGTAATGTTATCTGATGATTGCAGATTTACCCTGTTCCAGAGTGATTGGTGTATCAGAGTAAGAAGGGAAGTGATGGACCCATGATGCATAGTGCCTACTATACAAGCCTGTGGGGCTGTCTTATGATCTGGGACTGCTCATGTTGGTCAGGTCTAGTTTCAGCAACATTATGCACCCAAAAATAGACATTAGCTGATGACCTAAATGACCTGAATGACCTGAATGACCTGACTGACAGATAGACAGACACATAACTTTATTAATGGTGCTAGGATTTATCGGGCTCAGACTATGAAAGAGTGGTTCAGGAACTATGAGACATCATTTCACACATGGCTTGACCACTACAGAGTCCAGACCCTTTAGAACACTGTATGTGTTTGTGATGTACTGGAAAGGGCTTTACGCAGCAATCTGACTCTCTCGCCATCAATAAAAGATCTTGGAGACAAATTAATGTGACTCTGGATAAAAATAAATGTGACATTGCATAAGCTTATCGAAACGATGGCCCTAATTAAAACAAAAGGCCATCCAATGAAATATTACTGTGCTTTCCTTTTTTGGGGGGGATGATTTGTGTGCGTTTGTGAGTGTGAGTGTGAGTGAGTGTGTGTCAGTGTGAGTGAGACTTGTTCTTTCCAAAGCGAAAACACTTCTATTTTTCAATTCATTTGTAATTCTTGCCTTGTGCTTTGGCTCATTGTTCTGTTAGAAACATTTMTTTTTCTTCCTGAATGCTGATGTCTGGCTGACAGAGACTTGTTCCTTTCAACAGTTTACTTATGTTTGGCTCCATCCATGTTGTCTTTGATTTCAGCAAGCTTCCAGTAACTCCTGCTGAAAAGCAACCCTAGAGCATGATGCTACCCCAACATACTTGATCATAGGAATGGTGTTACCTGGGTTTTGGGCTGTATTTGGCTTTTGTCAGACATACTTTGACTTTAGACCAAATGGCTCAAATCTTCTACCCTTAGACACAAATCTTTTATATTAAAGCTTTCAATTTTTCTAAGTTGGCATTTACCTTATAGCATTAATCCTATTTCTTTCTAGGAGGTTTAAAGGTGACTTGTGAGTATGTGGCTCACAAGGAGGGGGTGCTGTGTGAGGAGATGCTAATAGTCAGTGAAAGCAAAGAGGATGTGTGCCTGAAGGTGAAAGTTCATGCTCGTGTTATGGGTAAGTTATTAAACATATTATTATTAATATAAGGGAAAAAATCAGAATGTCTATTAATAAGGTTGGCACTTTCTAATTATCTGTCTTGACTTGCCTGTAGTTTTGCATTATTTCTTACTATGTTCTGTGCTGACTTGGGCTACGTTTTATTAGTTTTAGACATATGGACATACTGTATGAGCTAGAGAAATAATCTTGCATAAAATTAGCACTTATTAACGTAGCTCCATAATGTGCGAGACATTCTCATTTTAAGTAGGCTAGTATTGTCCCGTACAAATTCTTTTTACTTCCCGCAGAGGTCTACCTTTTGAAATTTAAACCCAATTAGCATTTTATTAAATAGTGCAAAGACTGGAAATAGCTTTTTCTTTTCTAAAGTTGGTATCTGCTGCCCCCTTGTGGTCAGTAAAATCCGTTCAATCAGTTCATTCTACAGTACAACTGCCATGACTGTAGTCCAACATGCAGTCTGTATTCAGAGCTGGGTAAGAATGCATTATACTTTGCATTTCAAGGTGGCTAAGATAGTCTTATAAAACAGGTGGCGTTAATTAAATTTTCATGTAAATCATGTCTGCATTCTCCATTTAATGGATCCTAGCAAATCTAGGCTCCATTAAATCCTAGCCACATCTAGGATGTTATAATGGCATTTATGCCATGCATCATAACAGATTTTATTTCCTATAAAAAGTTTTCCTTGTCTTTCTTTCTCAGATCGACATCATGGGACACCTATGCTACTAGAAGGAGTACGATGTGTTGGAGCCGAGCTTGAGTATGACTCAGAGCAAAGTGATTGGCAAGGATTTGATTAATTTTTGTTCTTTTCTCAAATATTGTCATTGGTGCAGGTTAGAATAAATGCACACACACACATGTACATATGCATATACAGTACATACATACATTACATTCATGCATCCATAAATACATACATACATACATACATACATACATACATACATACATACATGTGTACATGCACCAGTCAGCCATAAAAGTATGACCATGTGCCTAAAATTGAGTCTGTCGCCATTTTGTTGCAAAAATAACCAACACACAAGGCATTGATGCCTCTGAAATAATTCTGTGGTATTTGGCAACAAGTCCTCAGTAGAAGATCCTTTAAGTCCTGTAAGTGGTGAGTTGTGGCTTCCATGGATTGGACTTGTTTTGTTGATTGCATTGAGATCTGGAGAATAAGATCTCAGAGATCTGAAGGCATCATCCCAGGTTTCCCCGTAGAGCATTGCCCAAAGCATCAAACTGCCTCTATCAGCTTGCCTTTTCCCCATAGTGTATCCTGGTGCCTTCTCTTCTCCAGGTCAGCGATGCACATGCAAACCAACCACAATTTGATGTAAAAGAAAACCTGATTCATCAGACCAGGCCATGTTCTTCCATTGCGCCCTGTTCCTTGCTTCATTGTAGGCACTTTTGGGCTCCTGTTGGTACCCGGACCGTTATACGGCTACACAGCCCCATACACAACAAACTGGGATGCACTCCCAAACTGGGATGTGTTCTGAACCCTTCTGTTCGCAACAGCATTATCTTTTTTGTAAACCATTTGAGATATAATACCTCTTCTATTGGATCAGACTACATTAGCCAGTCTAAGCTCCCCTTGTGCATCAGTGAGCTTTGGCTGCCCATGACCCCATCTTTGGTTCCCTGGTTTCCTTTCCTTGGGTCACTTTTGGGTAGGTCCTGCCTACTGAAGACTGGGATCATCCAACATGATCTACAATCATCAAGTCATCACAATTRGATCCTTGTCAAAGTCTTTTAAATCCTTACACTTGCATATTTTTCTGCTTCCAATGTATCAACTCCAAAGTCACAAATGTTCACTTGCTGCCTAATATATCCCACCCACTTCCAGGTGCCATTTTAATGATAAAATGAATGTTAATCATTTCACTTGTCAGTATTTGTTATAATGTAATGGCTGGTGTGTGTGTGTGTGTGTGTGTTATAGATGTTTATTTTATAACCTCTGCATTGCTCAGTCAGTACAAAAACATTTTATATTTCCAAGCATTACTTTTCAACAACAGAAATGTTACTGAAAGATGTTTGTATGCTGGTAAAGAACAAACCTTGTGTAATAAACCTTTTGAGACAAAAACTTAATGAAGGATGCTGGGATTTGCATGCAACAATAAGAAGCAAGTATGAAAGTTAAAATCTCTAAATAAACCGTAACTCTCCAAGAATCTCCAAGATGCTGAGTAAAACATACCAAAACTTGTAAAAGGCTACTGATTATTTCTTTTATTTATTAATTATATATTTTTAAATAAAGCAAGTAGTTTGTGTATGCTTGGGACATAAAATGACAATCGACTTTCTCTACAGTTTACAGTTCCAGTAGGGGGCGTTATTGGCTAAAGATTGAAAAACAGTTACACATAAATGGAGTACAGACTTCCGATGAGAATGGTTAGAAAGTTTTAACTGTTGCACAGTTTTACATTTTAGTGTAAAACTGTATGAAATTACATTTCCAAATTGTGTAACTTTAGTGGATATGAACTATTAAAAAAAATAAACTTATGGTAGTATTCCCTCTAGTGATTCTTCTGGTAGACTTCAAGGGCTTATTCATTACATAAACGGTTGTCTCCATTACTTTAAGTGAGCCAAAGTGCCTATGTCATTTGTTCTCTCATTTCTATAGTTTTCCACAAGGCCTTGTAACTGTCTTGTCTCCAATTAATTCAAAACATCTGAGGCCTTATTACCCATAGTAATGTGACAGGTTTTTTGTACAGTCAGTGTTTCTACATTAATGGTTATGACATGTTATTGATTGTGTGTGCTTGTGAATGCATGGCATTTGTGCAACATGATTCTTTAAAATGAGATAATCTAGAGTGCATGTGATGTTTGGTGTTTGTGTGTTAATATGGTCTTACCTGTAAATTTCACTTGCTTTGCAAAAACATCTGGTCTGGTTTAAACCCAATTTTACTACATTTACTGTTTTGTTTTTGCCTTTTTAATTAAATAAAGAAGACTGTTGATTGTAAATCGTCTTTGTCCTTTAAAGTAATTTTTGGAAGCTCAACAGTAGGCCATGGACACCCTGAATTTCTAGGCATTCGAATCAGTTCAAATCGAGGATTACTTTTTTTATTTGTGAATTTAAATGAAGAACAATCAATATAACCCTTAAACTAATATAATGGTATCACTGCGTGTATGAATGATGTATGTATGTAGGTGTGTATGTATAATATATACAGTTGCTAAAATATATAGAAGGTAATGTTGATGTCTAATACTCAGATAAATGGTCATGTCGGCATAGTTTTTACTGTTTAGAAATGTTACTGTGACTTTACATTATAAACAGAGMCAATCATTTCATTACTCTGCAAAATAACATTTTCAGCATAGGTTGTTTTTTGCAGTTTAGGAGGGCTTTTTCTCCGCCTCGGGTGTAGACTTTTTTTTATTTATTGTTGGATATAAGTTTTATATATTTACAGTAGTTCCATATTAAATTGACCTATGACTGATATTCAAAAAAACAATGTCTTAAGGTTTACAATGCATTCAACTTACCTTATTGGTCTTAGTGTGACTTTGATCTATATTTGACCCCTTTAAAAAATAAAAAAAATAATAAAAATAAAAGACCTTTTTAAAACATCCGTCTGTGTAAATGTTTTGCCTTTAGTCTGTGAGGGGTGTTTACATCAAACCGGGTCTTGAATTGTCTTGTGACTGAAGTCATAAAAACTGATTGACATTTACACAAGACAAATGCGGTGATGAGACTCTTAGCTTACAGTCAAACAGTAGGCAGTTGTGACCAACTATCCCAGCCGAGATGGTTTGAAGAAGCCATCCATCCATCCATAAATGTCATATTTTAAAAGGGTCACACTTATGGAAATATACATTGTGATTTCCACTATGAACATAGATTAAAGACAACATCTCCAAACAACTTTCTGGATACACTCATGATGAGCCCCATAGAAATCCTGCGGCGTAAGTTGGTATAGGCCCAAGAGTGGCCTCAGTCTCTGACTCGGGAAAACCTGAATTCAAAGCGATCACAATATTCAGAACCCAGACCAGTTCTAATACTCCTTTTGGTGAGTCCATTCCAACACCGTCTTTAAAAAAAAGCAGCATGGGTTTAATAGACAACTTCTCAATTCTCAATATTGTCAAATTCTATAAATGCTCTTGATAGATGGTATTTTGATTTGACAGAATTTATTTTAATATCCAAAGCAATTCTAGGATAGGAACATKCAACTAGTTTTTATCAGTCTATCACTACCAGCTACTTTATATTGCTCACGAACAAAGGAAGTGTAAAATGTTGCTTTGTGTTCTCTATACAATCTTCAAAATGAAAAAGTGTGTCTAAAGCCGACACATTGTCCTGGGATGGCCAAGGTAGTTTGGTTGCTCATTTTGTTTGTGTGACACAATTGACCTTTTTTTTGCAGTTGATTTTTATGCYGCTGAATATTTGATTTCTTGATTTGTTGCTTCTTTAATATAGTTTGAATATTTAATGGGAAGAGCATTTACATAAAAGCATAATCAAAAAAACTCAGAACCATCCAATTTGTGCTCCCAGTCCAGCTGGGTGTTTCACCTCTTTATGCTTTATATATATTCTCTTCCTGCAGGTTTGGTGTATTTTTTTTTTTTGCCTCTTTGGTGTCCTCATAAACCCCAACCTCAACAAATGAAAGAAGAAATGAGTGAATGAATGAATGAGGACATGTAAATTATTCTTCGAGTCATATGTTACACAGCTTTTGTGCRTAGTGAGCTACTGCATGGTATAGCAAAGACGACAAAATACACTATCAATCAGCCCCCATTCTTTACACTTCTGGCACACTGCAGTTGGCCTAAATAAAGACTTCATTAATTCTCACCAGCCACTTGGCAACAACGTTTGTGAAAAATCAGTGGTGGTCACACCTGCAGTTTCTCTGCAAAGAACTCTCTGTGGCAGCTGTAAAGGGATTCAGGATTTCTGTATGTGGTGGGGCATATTTCATGGGCGATGAAACTGTATTAAGTAAATTATATTTTTGTAGTAGTAGTAGTAGTAGTGTTTATATTATTATTATTATTATTAGTAGTAGTAGTAGTAGTAGTAGTAACAATAATAATAATGATGATGATGATGATGATGATGATAATAACACCCAGCAAATGGGTGGTGGAATGCAACAATATCTATAACTCTGTCATTTAAAATACAGTGTAGGGTTATTATTATTATTATTATTATTATTATTATTATTATTATTATTATTATTGTCACAACATGAGTAGTGTCTAAGTCCAGTTTAGATATGATTCATTAAATCTGGATTAATTGAACAGGAGTAGTAAATCTCAGAGAAATTAGAATAGGGTCCAATATGCCATTTTGTTGTCAAAACATAGAGCTCAGAAACGCTCTTATACGTTGACAGAGATAAACATCGGATTTTTTACCTGACAATATGCCACAGGTGAATTCGGACAGAATTCTGTAAACTCTTATCTACAGCTGCTATATGAATTCGCAGCAAATTGTGACCAAGTTGCTGCGAAGTTCTCTTTTTATTTTGGCCAGCTGAAGTGGATGACTACTACATTTCCTCAACGTATATTCACTACTAACAGTTTTTCAACCAACTGATGGAAAATATCAAATATGCCTGTTACTATTTAATCACGTAAAGAAGCAGGAGATGTTTAGAACAAAGGAGAGTGGAAGATAATTTTGTCCGTCTCATGTGAAAGGCCATTATGTTTTACATAAAAAAAAACATGCTATGACGAAATAAAATAAATTTAAACTGCAATAACTCATTTGAAACTAATGTTCTACAAAAGGGTTACAAAAATATGATTCTGCATCCTAAAGTTAAGCGTATGTCATTTTGGTATAATAAAACAAGTGTTCATTTATAAGTAGCATTTGGCACTCAGACTATTGGGCTAGACTACTGGTACGGGGGTTAAATGTCTCTCATGTAAGAACAACCAAGATATCGGTAAGAATATTTAAATCAAATTYAAATTCAAATTTTATTTGTCACATACACAGTCATACACAGTACGATATGTAGTGAAATGCTTAGTTGCTAAGTTTAAAGTTAATTTCCCAAATTCCCAATTTTACTCTTGCATTTATTTATTTATTTATTTTACTCCGTGTGACCTAAAATGTGTATAAATTTCCCTGTTTTCCAAATTTGAAACTGCGTAATTAATTACGCAGTTTAAATAACTGATTTATCTAATATATTTACCTGAATCGACTTTATGACTATGGAGTCGTGCTGCTTTTCTACACACAATTCGTTAGTTAAATCCTACCATATATTATTATTATTATTATTATTATTATTATTATTATTATATTTAAACAAGCTCGTGTCCTATGCTAAGTAGTTCTTTATTCACTAAAATGAATTGTCATTTTGAAACGTGCCACAGTCTAGCAACCTAATTTCATTCTCCACGTCAGACACATTGAAGGGGTTTTTAGGAAACTCTTCCATTTTAATTTAAACCCTCCACTCCAGCTGAGATGTGGTTTGTGTATGCGTGCGTTTCTGTATACAGATAAAAGTGATCACGTTCGTGAGAGATGCACTCTAGAACTGCTCTTTGGCATTTGAAATTACTGGAGAAAAGACTCGGTGGAGGATGCCCAGCATAAAAATAAATAAATAAATAAATAAATAATCTTGCGGCCTGAAAGACTGGCAGCTCCCCACTTCTGCCAAAACCGCTGGTTTGAAATTAATATATTAATATCTTCTGATAACATGTATAACAGTTTTTATTTTATGTTATTGTATTTATAATTGATGATTTGTTGTCATCGGACAATGTTGTGATGTTTAAAATGAAATTCCTCTCCCATATTCCCTTGCTTTGAGCCTGCATGTGCTCGCAAATGTTTCATTTTTCCTCTGAAGATCTTGGTAACTGTAGGTAAGGAAGCCTTTGGAGATGAGAACTCATTTCAGTGCGTCTTTTACCGACTTTTTGTAGCCTCTCTAGGAATTTACAGCATTGCACTTAAATAATGGTTATCTTTGTTATTTTCTGTGGTTATAATATATCCCGAGATTAACCCGTAAACATTTAAATTATGGCAGTGTGTGCAATAATCTGTCTGTTTGTTTGTAGTTAGGAAGCGTTTCCCTATTTCACTGTTCATTGTTTAATAACAATAAAATGTGCCTCAAATTTACCATTAAATTTACCATTAAATTTAATTTAGGCTTGTTGTGAATATTAATGCCAATACTATTACATAATGTAGTTGAAATTACTTTAGTGACAGAGTACAATGCACATATAAAGGCTGTGAAATTAATGTTGTTTTAAAATGTTTTAAATTCAGCAGTATGATAACCAACAATAACTAAAATGCTAAGCGAACAAAAAATGCCAAATGAAGGTGAATACATGATTTATAAGTAAAATGTATCACTGCTTAATAGCTGTCTTTATTTAGAATAGCCTTAAAATAATCTTTTTAAAAAACTTTCTGAAAAGCATATCTCCTAATTTAACGTTTCATTCATTTTCACATGTTGTTATAACAACGTCACTTCATTTATTGCTCGGTCTGCAGCTGCAAAAGGTTTAAGAGTTTTCTCCCAGCTGGAGAGAGGGATGTAAATATTACTCACAGATGCGAATCAACTAGATTTAATATTAACATAATATCCCTTTCTGCTATTGACATATCGGCCTATTTCAGTCATGACTTGAACCGTGTAGCCTAAATCAGTGATGGATGAGGTTGGGGCTGCTATGTGGGTGGGCATAGCATGTGGGAGCTATACAAGAAATCTAACAGATTATGCAGTTTACTGGAAACATACTCAGCACCTAGTAAATTTCATGAACTAGAAAAGAAAAAAACTTCATCCTATAAACTACGTTACTGATTTGCATAAATTGAATGTCAGTTGGTTCATGGCAGCGACTGCGTGATTGACTGTGTGAACCAGTTGGAGTAGTTGAAGCCAATTAGACCTCTCTTGACTGTGTTGTCACTTTGATGGAAGTCCTCTGTGGCTTTCTGACTGACAGCTCTATTCATTACATTCACAGTTTAATCTGTGCACAGCAGCTGAATTGAATAATAAGCCAATTCGGCGCTCAGTGGTAAACACCACGCGAAGTGGCAAAACTGTAATTATGTCATTGCGCACAGTCTGTGATGTCGCTGTAATGGCGCATATAAAGGAGTCGAATTTTTCATCTGGTGTGGACTTTTCACTGGATTTAGCAGTTGCGTTCAACTATACATCACAATGTTGAACAATAATCACAAACTAATCACAAATTATGCGAGTCTGAGTTTTGATAGGCTAGTAAATTATATCATAAATGTCTGACAAACTGTAATTACTGTATTATTTCGTTAAATAAATGTCGGCAAAACATTTGATAGTGGGTACATATTATTAAAACCCTTCAAGACAATTATATAAGCTTTATCATTTAGTCTGGAGTGTATCGCAAAATCGCTTTTCAACCAATTTCTTCACACAGATTGGTGTAGTTGACCTTCCATTAAATGATTTTATTCAGCCTATGTATAGTAATAGCAGCAAAAATTTCTGACCTCATTTTGGATGTCTTAATTTACAAAAAAAATATTTAAAAATAAATGACGGAATATTGTAGACGCTACAAAAACGTGGTTATACAACTGGGCGTCTTTCAGAGCCTATTGGTACAACCATCGCAATGACACACAGGATTATACAAAACGCTTAATCCGGGTTTCCCCTCTCGCTAACACTGATAATCTCTGACTCGTTCACTCCGCCCTCTCCTCCAAAACGTGCTCCTACTACACTCTGTTTACCAATCAACGCCTTGCTCTTGCACAGACAGGAAATTACGCAGAGGCTGACAGTCAATTTAAAAATGTATCCTGTCGAATATATACAAATGCTCTGATAGATGACTACGAGAAAAAATTTTGACAACCTGCGGCTAAAATTAGTTGCATTGCTCTTTAAGAGGAAACCCGTATAGGCAACTAGTCCAATATTCAAAAATATTCCCATCATCTTTCCCCATACCGAAGACGCTGTGCTGAYACCAAATTAATCACTAATGGTACCTTCATTTGAGCCCTGACTACATCCAGGGGCAAAAAGTGAACATTTGTGGAATTTACCCCTGCCTTCTCCGATCCGTCTTTTTGTTTTACTCATCCGCGGGTAAGCAGTGAAGCAAGCACCTCCCAGTGGCTCTACTACAGACCTAGCGAACTCTCTGCATTCACACACCTGTTTATGCACTTTTTGGCGGGCTGCTTTATAGGTGAGGGTCCTTTAGTGTGTCCGCAAGGCTTCCTCCGCCTCATGACCCTCATCCTTCATCGACACTAAACACCCTGAAATCTGGCCTAGAATAAACATGCCGAGCGGATTCTGTAGGACCTGTGTTTCTGTGACAGGAATCTGATTGGATGTGTTGCGGGGACGGATTCCCTATTTTAAACTACACACTGAAGGAGAGACAAGGACTAGATTACTGCGTGCTCGATAAAGTAGGATTCTACGGACGGATACGATTGAATAAGACTGCTGCACCTTTTGGTTCATGTTTGACCAAGCCAAGAGTATGGGCGATGGAGTCGCCGAGGACCGAAACCACTGTGGAGCCAATTCGCTTCGCCGGGAACGCGGTGGAGACGCTAAAACTCTGGCGGAAGTAGGAAGCCGCAGTTCCGGCGACGCTCCTGCGGGGACATCCGCGTCCACTCCGAGCTCGTCCAGCGAGGACGGTCACGACAAGCTGTTAGGAGTGGACCCTGATTATTGTCGCCGTATTTTAGTTCGAGGTAAGGAGTCAGTTTTATAATGACAGGAGTAACAAACATTTAATACTACTACTTCTACTACTACTACTAATAATAATCATTATCATCATTAGAGAAAAACAGTGGTAAAAATATCCGGACCGATAGCCTTTTTAGATATAGTCCTGCACTACAATTGATATGATTAATAATCACTGCATTCAAAATATATATGCTTACCAACAATTCAGCAGCGTTATATTATCAGGCTAATAAACCAGGTCATTTAGGTCCTTTCTTAACGAACCTACTTACTGTGATTAATTAACTACGGTACACGCGACCCAAAAATAAATAAATAAATAAATACATCCGACTACAATGATACATAATTAAGCAACAACAACTACAACAAAGTGGTCTTCGTTTAATTAAAATAAGATAAAAAAAAACATACATTCTTTTTTCGTTATGCACAGCATGAAAATCCATTGCACAGTGAGGCAGCAGAAATTACAGCCATAATAATAATAATAATAATTACTATTATTATTATTA
>QMIH01000965.1:28497-48016 GCA_003987875.1 Clarias batrachus
ATCCTTCCGAGTCCTACTTTTATAATACCTCTGTTTTTATCTATATTTTTTGAAAATCTTTTTAAGGTAATATGACGAATATTTAGAAAAAAAAATGTCTACACATTGCTGATAGTCTGGTAATGCATTTTGACTCGGCAGATGCTAAAGGCACTATTCGTGAAATCGTTTTGCCGAAAGGCCTGGATTTGGACCGACCGAAGCGCACGCGCACTTCCTTCACGGCGGAGCAGCTGTACCGGCTGGAGCTCGAGTTCCAGCGCTGTCAGTATGTGGTAGGGCGCGAGCGCACAGAGCTCGCCCGCCAGCTGAACCTCTCCGAAACTCAGGTAGGACAGAAAACAAAGCCGACTTTTTAATCCCAGTAGACTAAAGCAACTGCAACATTTCAAAAGTTAGGTGTAAGTGCGATGTATTAAAAAATAGTATAATGTTATTTAAAATACTCCTTCTAGACTTAGAGAATTGATTCCACGGTGTTTTTGTTCACGTATTGCAATGGACAGTTCATTAAATACAAATGACCACAAGTAAGACCCACATAATCACTGCACACTTTTTTTAATCATACCTGGTGTTCTTATGGCTTAATAATAGTGTTTACATTAATATTTGTTGCGATGGAGCAACAAATTCGCGATGTTACCCCATCGCCTAATTCGGCTCGCAAGTTATTGCCACAGGTTTTACGCATCTCATTGGYTGGGCATTTTATTATGGGTATTGGCGCTTAACCCTTACAGCTGGTTCAGCAACCCAGAGCAATCCCTCAACCTCCTGAGCCTCTTCTGTCCCCAATATTTTTTTGTATTTTATTTCTATATGCTTAACATTGCTGGATAGGCCAAACGCGCAATTTTCTGCAAATAAATTTTACAACAGTAATATTTTAAAGGAAAATTAACATTTTAATCTATTAATTTGCCCTTTCCTGTAATTGTCTTAAACAATGCTGGTAAAATAAACTAGACGTAGACCATTTGTTTGCTATAATATAAGCGTCAGTCATAAAATGTGCATTAGTTTGATTGATTTGATTAATTAATTGAATCAAATCACATATTACACTGAAAAAATATATTTTTTATTATTGTTTCTACATATTATAACAAAGAGCAAACATGTAAAATATGTTAAGCATAAAATATGTTATAGATATATAACATATTATATACAACTATATAGATAATTAATGAGATTATGTTAAACTTTTTAAACAGAAACACGTGGATTAACAAACTTTATCGCAGAAACATATACATGATGTTAATATTTAAATGCTAAATAAAGTCGCTATCACGTTGGAGAATGATAATAAAATACTTTATTATTTAAGCGCACACAAGGCTTATGATCATTGGGGTACTTTAGTTGCATCAAGATTATCCTTAAAATATTTAATCATCTAAAAAACGACCTGAATATTGAATGTCAATTTGTATTTTTTTATTGCAACCACAATCCCCAGTTTTTATTTAACACTTTCAGATATTGAGTCCAACCGGAATAAAAGAGTAATGAGTAATCAAAACCAACCAACCAACCGCTCCACCCCCTACCCGCCACACACACACGCGCGCACACACACACACACACACACACACACACACACACACACACACACACACACACACGGTATGTAATGCAATACAAATATGTTTAAAAGACTTGAGGATGTAAAGGGAAATCAGTAGGATTATTAATGACGAGAGGAATAAAGCTGGGTTTTATATAAAAAACGATAGCGAGCTCCGCCCACTCGTTCGGACTGTCATCGAAAGTAAAGAACGACTTACAAAATAGTGTAGGTATATTCAGCAAGACTGTCTTATATCAGGATAATAAGAAGCAAAATTATCAACAGATAGAGTATTTAATGTTTCGTCAGACTCACTGAAAATTATTATTTGTGATTTTAACGCAGTAAAAGAAGTACGGCATATACATTTTTAAGGGATTCATACTCCGTATTCAGTTTTTGAGCGGTTTTAATATTTAGGCGTTATAATCGCTCTAATAAGTGACATTACTTTCAATCTAAACTTCACTGTTTTAAATATATCTATTATTTTAATACATTTGCCCAAATAAGGACGCAACATTTTACCGCCTGATGGCGCTGTTGAAGACTGTCATACATTCATTCATTCAAATACAGTAATAATAATAATAATAATAATAATAATAATAATAATAATAATAATACAGTTTCTTCAGCGAAAAATAAGACAATTTATTACAACGTTAATCATGCATAGCTGTATTTTAATTACTCTTTAATTGCATTTTTCTTTTTAAGGTTTCGTACGTAATTCCTGTTTTTCTTTGTGCTGAAACAGTTTGCTAACGTTTAAATGTTATTCGACATGTGAACGGGCAAATTGTAAAAGGATCTTCAACATTTAATTTAAAAAATACCTGAAAAGATCTTGACAAATGATTGTGGTCAAATATTTATGTAAATATAGTAATTAAACATACCTAATGCATTCGAAGCGGTCTTACTTGTGCTCTAAATTATTATGCTGTTGTTGACGGGAATATTTTTCACATTATCAGTGGACAGTACAAATTAATATATGAACTAATTTAGTATCGTATTCAAATTAAAAAATCAACTAATCAAGCAAGCAAAAAAAAAAAAAAAGAGATTGCCCCAGCCTGTTTGGGTAGAATTTCACATTTTATACGTGTAAATAAAAAGCTTAAACAACTCCATCTAAAGCCATGCAGAATTAATTGAAGAAGAGTGAACTCGTGAGAGGACGAAATTCTCGCTTTTTAATTCAAATTGGTGCCGACTATTTAATAATAATAATAATTTCATGAATTTTTTAAATGTATTTAGCAATGAAACAACAATATCGAATTATTATTATTATTATTATTATTATTATTATTATTATTATACTGGTGTAAATTGAATACAAAAACATGATTTGGGCTGAAATTATGCTGTAATGTTTTGGTAGAAATGTAGAAATTATGTGTCTTTTCTTCTAAATATTTCCGATCTCCAACTCTTCTTTCTGAAAGCCATTTCCAGTAAATACATAGGAAAATAATGAAAATAAAATGTAAATAGACATTCCTAAAGTTTTCCAGTATTTTTTACTTTTACTTAAATGCTCAGGAAGGAATTTAGAAAAAAACTTACATTTGAGCTTTACCGAAATGGCTTTTAAAAACATACATGAGGTTTTCAGAGAGATTGAAACTAATGTTCCTCCTCATTTATATTCATTAGTAATAGAACACTCCCAACAACTCCGTATGTGAGTTGCTTAAAAACCTAGAATGCACCGAGTTCTGCCTTTTGTTTACAGTTATTTATTTATTTATTTATAATCTTTGGTCTGTAGTCTGGTCTGTGGCCTAAAAATTGTATGTGAGTGTAATTAACAGTTCCTTCTTTATTGTAAATAAAAACGAGATTTGGATGTGTCATTCATTCTGATCGTTTAATTCGAAARGTTTTTTGTTTTATTTGTAAAAGGCATTTAGTACATTTTCCCGTTTCTTCAGTCTAACACTTGTGTGTTCTCCATCATTAAAAGACTTATACTTCTTCTTTAAAAACTTTAGCGATGGATTAAAAGAACCATGTCAAACCATAATGTTTCGGATATGTGTTTGTGAGCATTTGCCAGGTTTTACCTGGTCATTGCTTTTCGGTGAGCAAATTCATTACTTGACTGAGCTTGATATTTGAATAGATATTGAATGGAGTCAGTAAACAGTAATGTTTGCTTAAAATGTGTATGTAATAGTCCAACTGTCTAAATTTTTAAACTGAGCTTGCCATTGGTATGCTCGCATAAAAAACTCAAGAAATAAAACTAGAGACCATACTGTATGTGAATACAGTAAACCATGTATTATGATAACATGGTGAAGCCTAAATTTCTGTGTGGATAATTTTATATTTACCACTATAATTCATCCTCAGACATAGCAATTAATATAATCCATGATCAATAAAAGAGAAGTCGATGTGCTAAGATCTTATTTCTGTAGCTATTTTTCCTTTCTGAAGAAAAGCAGTAAAATAGTAAAAGCAAATAGTAAATTTGCGTTTTTCAATTTTTGTACTTCCATAGTGAAGAACTGATGCAGTCTTTAAATTCATCCATCCATCTATACAACTTATAATCCACTTGTCCTGGACAAAGATGAGTGAATAACCTCTGGTACTGCTCCAGAGCATGGTTACTCCTGGGTTGCCACCCCCAGCAGGTGGCTCCCCGCTCCATTGTTTCACGGTAGGCACCAACAGGCAACAGTGCAATACTGGAGATATCTTGTGATATTGACATTTAACATTAGCTTAAAATTAATTTATGTATTACTATTATTTGCATATACCTTAGAAGGTCATTTGAGGAAGCTTGAACATTGGTTTGCATTTGTGTTTAACTGGGAGCTTTTGAATGTTTATTAATCAGTTTGTTGAACTGAACTCCTGTGAAGAGTAGATGAAAAGTAATGGAAGACCACAGCACAAACATTGGTCTTTTAAAGTTACTTGCTTCTTTACATAACAGCTTTATATAAAATATAATAGAGTGACTACCTGTAGGTTTTGAATTGCATGCTTTCTAGTCTGAGACAGTTGATAGAATCACTACAGTTTGGCCAGGAACACTTGACTTTATTTGTCACAATAATTTTGATGGCACGATAATTTTTGTCTATGGCTGAAAGCCTTCTTTCTGTTGTCCATCTTGTCTGGGTAGAGTCACTTTGATGACTTTTACACAACTAACTTTTCTTGTACAAATAGTAAAGTAAACGTAAATCACATGGTGATACCACCCTGGCTTTTCAACAAACTGTTTCAATAATTTACAGCTACATATTTGTGTAATTTTGTAACTTTGACTTCCTGGTGCTGTTTGATTAGCATAAGGAGAACTACTGGTAATATACAGATGTATGACAAATTTAAATAAACACAAGTGTTTCTGTGATAATTAGGTTGTAATATCTTGCATGCAGAGGATGCTACAATTTTTCCATTGTATGACTCTATCCAAACAAGTCCTCCATCTGGTGAGTGAATGAATGCCTTTGTTGTGTGCTTTTGTTTGCTCTGTCCAATCCAGACAGTATCTAATGTAGCTGTAATGTCTGGAAAGGAGAAAAGGAGAAAGAAGCTCAGTAAATATTTAAATGAATAAATCTAACCAAAAAAATAAAAATGATTGCGTAAAATCTATTAGAAATCAATGTAATTTGTAAGCCAGGAAAAAGCTTCATACAAGTGGACAAACTTTAGTGGGATATAAGAGAAACCCACATTGGCGAGTGATGTCTAGTTGTTGTGTAATTCAAATCAAATATCTGTATAATAATGAAGAACAGCTTTTCATGCTAATATTTCTTCATTGTTAGTAAAAATAAAAGTATCTTCTAAATTGAGTCATTTTACCTCTGGACAACAAATGCAGGTGTGATTCAAGCCTGAATCTTTATAAGAAAAGGMAATGTCTGCATCTATATGCAAATCTTTGTTAGAAAAGCTAAAAAAAAAAAGCAATGTGCATTTAAGCTCAATTGGACTGTTCTTACCTTAATCTTTAAGACCATATATATAGTCAACTAGTTGCCATGTGAAGAAACTAGATGMCTCTTTTATATTTGCAGTTGGTCTGAACAGATTATGTGTTTATTATCAATTATGTAGTCAGATTTGTTATATTCCTACTATGTGTTATATTATCTGTAAGTCTATTAACACTAAAAGTCTAGAAGTATTAATGATGTACCAAAGCATCATATAAAATATACTTGAAAAATATCTTCAGTTATATGTTTTTAATATTAAACATGTACAGTATAACAATATATCAAGTATATAGTTGCGTTGTAGAATGAATAGTTTGACTTAATTGCTGGAACAAATTTGTGAGCTTTATTTAACTGAAGATTCAAGTGTGCCATTTAAAATAGTATGTGTGTACTTAATATCCAGCTCATCCTGGCATACTTATCCTCTCATACGTCAAATTCCCACTCCTACAGGAAACATGTCTTGGATCAGAGTAAAAGTGCTCACACAGTACATGTGTCCAGGTCTGTCGTGTCACTCTCTAGGCAGTGTGTAATTCCATTACCTGATTGGATCAGGCAGAATAGAAACCTACTAATCCAGAAAATACATTCACCAACGGAATGTCCCAGAATATGYTTTACACAGTACCAGGTATACAGGATCAATACACACTTACACTGGCCTCTTTTTGCACACAATAAACTTGTGTATTACACTGAACCGATTGTGTATGCAGATCACTGTGTTTTAATAGTGGCTTGGTCCTTTTTTCATAGACTGATAACAGCTCAGTAGTAAAAGATTTATGTTCATAACTGGAGGTCTGGAAATTCAAATCCTTGATTGGCAGACATTAATCTTTACCTGCTTCATTGGCATTAACATAGATGATTTTAGATAAATAAAAAGGTGTATGTTTAGAAAATGGTAACCAGTTGTTTTAAACTGAACAGATGAACCGAGCTCTAATTAGGACTTTTGTTCCTCTATTTCTTTATTTCATGCATTTTGAGAAGAAATAACAGAAATGATCTATTTTCTTATTTTTCCTTTAACTGTAAAATACTGTAGCAGTTTAATTGCTTATGCCATTTTACTCAAATTCTATTATTAAAGCAYAGTGTGCTTTTTGAAGTTGCTGTGGCTTCCTTGGTATGTCTCAATTTTCTTCAAACAAACAAAAGTCTCAAGCAAATTTTGCATAAAAGGCATCTTCTCAATCACAGCCCATACACTGTAATCCTAATTACTTTATCTAAACATCAACACCTCAAGCTGCAGGGTTGAAGAGCCAAGCCGTATAAGTAAGTGTGGGGGCACAGCACTAATAATAGTCCAAGTGCTTTGGCATCTAGGCAGCTTATCGAGCCATATCTACAAGCCAGAGTTGACCCTTGGCTGAACCTGTTTTAACATGTCTCTCAGTAATACTAGGGGCTGTGRCTAAGGATCAGGCCAWGATCAAGTTAAGAAGTTGAAGAGGGTATGAGAAGGACAAGGGCAAGGGCATGTGATGAAGATCCTTAACAGTACAATGACAAATTTATCCAACATAWGATTAATAAAAAATGTGTAAGAGTTATAGTTTGCTTAAGTGTGTAGAGAGAGAGAGGCTCTTCATGCAGACACAGTAATCAGGGGTAAAGCTACATAAAATAAAAAAGGTTGTTCTGTATAAGGGCATCTGCCAAAGGCCAAATGTTTACATGGATGTTAGATGAATAATTATTTTAAATTATTAATACTTAAAAACTATTTTTTTAAGCTAATGCAACTAATTTGTTGGTGCTGTGCCATGAGACCTAAGTGAAGTGATGGTATAGTAAAATAATCTTAAGTACACTATTATTGAGGGAAACACTTTGCACCTTGATCTACAGTACATTTTCTAAACTGCTAAAAAAAAAAGACTGTATCATGTTGTTTCAGACAAACGTGTTGAAGGGCTTCTACATGGGGTCACAGAACGGTCAGCAGAATGTGTGGATTTTCAACCTCCTTTTACTCTGCAAGATTAGTGCACCAGGATTTTACATTTGGTGCTTAATTGTGCATCTCATATGTTTAAAGTCACACACTATAATRATATGATATGATTTATGAATTGTAACATCATGCTGTAAATATTTGAATTTATTTCCACTGTTCCCTAGTTCCACTGTTTTAGTTGCTGATCTTATGATACACAGCACAATACTTTTTCTTGGTGTAAAGTGTTTTTTAAAATTTAGAACTTCAGCATGGTATACTTTGTACCTAGAGATTATATACAGTTATATTACAGGAGATTGGTATATACTTATGAGTGTTTCTGGTGAAAGAGGAAATCCAGGTCATGCAGATCTCACTTTTGTAATCTCTGCCCCATGGCTGAACCCTGAATCTCATTAAAAMGGATTTCATTCCAATAGTGTAGATGTTCAGTACGATGCAGGAGATTTGCACTCTCTATCAACATTTTCCTGGTAGGTCTTCTTGTGTCTGGCTCTATGATATCAAATATGGGCTAAATTGCAAAGTCTGCGCGAGATGAATGGCAGACCACATGATTGAACAAAAAGAGTTACTAAGCAGGATTAGTATTTGTATTTGGCTTGTAGTGGACAAAGTATGCCCCCCAAATTGAAAAGTGTATATGTATTTAATCTCACAAACCCTGCTTAAGACTGAGCTGCAATATACTTTACATGTGTTTCCCTCTATACCAGATGCACTAGATATGTCTCTGTTTAGTTCAGGACTCTGGCATCAGCATGCTTGTCGGATCACTCGCAATCTCATTATCTAGGCACTAATGGTCAAGTTGAGGCCATGATCTCACTTCTCCTGCCTGCTTGTTTCTCTTTGGATCCCCACTGTGCTGTCTGATCAGCACAGCGGCTTACTGGACCCTTTAGTTTAAATTTTGTGTATGTTCTTGCTATATTTGGTCCATAGTGAAACAATTGTATCATACATTTGTGGCAGTTTTGTCAGCTGCACATGCATGATGCAACTCTTTCATTTCACTACATGCCAAAGGTGCTCTATTGGATTGAGATCTCATGACTGTGGAAGCCATTTGATTAGAGTGAACCTATTTTAACATTCAAGAAACCTGTTTAAAATGATTGTAGCTTTGTAATATGGCATTTTATTTTGCTAAGAATAGCCATTAGAAGATGGGAATACTGTGGTCATAAAAAGATGGCAACATCAGGCAACAATACTCAGGCACTAAGGGTCTGAAAGTGTGACAAAAACAATCCTCCACAACATGACACCACCAATACCAGGCTGAACTGTTGATACAAGCAGGGTTGATCTATGCTTTCTTGCTGTTTACCAACCATCCAATGTTGCTAATGAAATTGTGATTCATCAAACCAGAAAACATTATGCCAATTATTCAAATGGGTTCAATTTTTGGTGAACCCATGTGAATTGTAACCTCAGTTTCCTGTTCATAGCTGACAGGACTGGCTCCTGGTGTGGTCTTCTGCTGCTGTAGCCTATTTGCTTCAAGGTTCGATGTGTTGGTTGTAACAAGATGCCCTTTGAGTTACTGTTGCCTTTCCATTCCTCTCTGGCCTCTGGCATCAACTAGGCATTTCCAGCCAGAGAACTTCCACTCATTAATTTTTTTTTCAGAACCTAGAGTTGTTTGTGCATGAAAAGCACAGCAGATCAGCAGTTTCAGAAATACTTTCCTACTAGTTTGTTTAGCACCAACAACCACACATTCAAAGTCACTTAAAACACCTTTCTTCCACATTCTGACACCCAGTTGGAACTTGACYTTGATTGCAGATTGTCTTGACCTTGTCTACATGCCTAAATGTATTCAGTTGCTGTGATGTGGCTGATTGAATATGTGTGTTAACTAACAGCTGAAAATGTGTTCCTAATGAAGTAAACATTGAGTTACACTTTCTCTCTTTTTTATTTAAATCTCTGGTTTAACAGGGTAAGGCAAAACTGAAAGTCAACCTAGCCTGAATGCATTTTCAGATCTAAGATGTTTTTTTTGATTATTGAGAACAATAGCAGGAAGGAGTTTAGCATGCCTAATGACCTTCCTTTCTCATAATTTCAGACAGCCAAACAAATAGTCGCAGGGCTCATGTAAATGGTTTACACCATAATCAAAAGAGGCTTGATTTATTTTGTGTAACAAATTAAATGTAATTAATGCTGTTATCATCAGTGAATAATTCTAGTAAAATAATGTAAGTATTTTAAACAGAGTAACTGTCAGGACTAGGGCTATATTAAAGGATTGATCGACTCATTTATATCTCTTATCCATTATTGATTTATGGTTAAAGAATCTATATGCTAAATGTGGATTTAGACTCTCTGCTTAGCACTTCTGGAAKGCTTTCTATTTTATTGTATGAGTTCAGTTGTTGTTGTGTATTCCATAGGTGAAAGTTTGGTTCCAGAACCGACGTACCAAGCAGAAGAAGGACCAGACCAAGGAYTCAGACAAGCGCTCTTCATCCACCTCTGAATCACTGGCCACATGTAACATTTTGCGCCTGCTAGAGCAGGGGCGCTTGTTGTCAGTGCCTGCACCTCCTCCCAACCCACTGCTGGCATCATCGCATGCTGTCAATGGCTCACTCCTAGGAAACCCATCTGTGTCATCCTCCTCTCCTGGGGTAAGCAGTACAGGCACTTCTCCTGCAATTGTGGCCAGTGGTGGTGGAACGTTTGGCCTATCTCTTTCCTCACTCGGTGCTACACCACCTTCACCAAGGCTTGGGGTAGCACCCCCATCCCTTTTTTCCATGCCACTGATGAGCGGTGCCCATCATGAACTCACATCTAGTTATGGGTGTGGATCATCAGCTTTTGAGCCCTATACAAGGACAGAGAGGAAAGATGGGGACTTGGTTGGAAAAAAAACAGTTTCCTAAAGACTTGAATCACTTTCGTGTCCACTAAGGAATGCTCCACATTTACCAAAAAGGTGCAGTCTGCTCTCTTTTTAGCTATGGTGCAAGACGGAGAGGAAGTGGAGCTGATTCTCAAAATTGAACAAATATGGAGAGCTTTCACCTCTATTTTAGATTCTTTTCATTCCTAAATTCCCAAGCCATGCTGGTTATTTTTTACCAAACTAAGAGAATAAAAAAGGACTGCATTCTCAACTTTACAATACGAGGGAGCTCAATTTAATTTACGATCTCTGCATCAAGTTTAAGTGGCATCTTGTTTGCAGATGCTTTTTTTTTTTTTAACTCTTGCTCTCTCTTTCTCTATGTACATTACAAACAGCCTCAAGCTAAGTCTTTGTCTGTAATAGAAAAAAAATCAACATTGCTAATGTAATGGTGTGATGGCATATACTGCTTTATAACAGATATTATATCCAAATATGTGTTAAAAAAGACAAAATGAATGATCATATCATTACGTTTGGACCGTGTGGTACTCTTTATGCTGCTTTTTACTGGTATTGTAATTAGGGATAAGTTTATTTTATTTTTGGGTGTGCATGTAAGGGTGGGTTTTTAGGAAACACATAATAATAATGCCAAATTATTGTGATTTCGAAAATGTTTAATTCTTTTTACCAGTTTTCTATAATTTAAAAACAGTGATTCACTGAAGCATATTTTAGCAAATAGTATTGACATATTATTATTAATAATTCAATAACAAAAACAGCAAAATGGGAAATTATAGATTGGGTGTCATATGTATGTTCACTGCATGGAAGCAGTACCAGTTCAACAAGATCATGTCTTTAAAATCTTTTGCACCATGAAAACACATGATTGTGGAGTCTCATCGATGTTTTTTCAAATGTATGCAGCTCTAGGCACTATTTAGGACTTCAGATTGTTAGACTTAAAGTTACACATAGTTGTCTGTTATTATATAATGTGAGGTAATGATTTATTGAGTGATTATACATAGGATTTAAAATTACTTTAATTACATTGGCACACAACCTCAAACATTATCTGTTTATTAACAAAGCCATGGAAGGCATGGTGGACACTGTTTTACATCATTGAGAGTATAATCTAATTGAGTATTAATGCAACTCTTAGCTGTTTATTCATCCACTTTCTTGTGATGGTCTTTTCCATTCTCCCAAATCACTTAAAGTAAAGTCTAAGACTGTCTCTGATTCAGTTTGCTGTACCTCTAGAACATAAAGTGGACCTGCTTTCTTAGATGTTTATACCACTTTGATTGGTTTCTGGACCTAGAGCTTGCATTGTGACTCTGATTGTCATAGTGACTGATAAACCTCAGGAAGGGTCATCAAATTATTTGTCACTTGTTCAATATATGTTTGAAAGATTTTAAGGCCTTAGGTAGCACCTCATCAATTGCCGTGAAATCAAAGCACTTTATTTTAATATATGTTTACTTCTTAATATTTCTGTGCACTCTCGGCTAAAATTAAGAAGTATCCATACACTGTCAATGTTAGTTATCACATGTATTTCTTTTGTTTTTCTTTTTTGTGTGTGACTAGAAATCCTGAAACAGATAATGTCTCGTTGGACTTTGAGCTCAGAACATTTAGCGCTGATAGAAATCTAGGTTTTTCTTTCCTTCTCATCAGCTCATGGACACACTATTGCAAAAATGAGCCATATAATCCATCCTAGCCACAGTTGTCATTGTCCCTTTTAATTTAAACACTTAGGTTTTTCTATTTACTGGACTTCTTTTTTGAATGTCATAATTTGTACTGAGATGAAAGCTTTGTGTCTGAAACTATTTGACCCTGGTACATAAGAAAACGCTATTGAGGCTATTGACCTTTGCGCTGATATCCTGTGTGTACGATATAAGTTTACATATTGTTGTAAAACGGTGTCATTTTCCATAATCACTATTAATAATTTACTGACTCCCATGTTAAATATTGAATATGGTTGAAATTTTAGTTTAGCAGTGGTAAACTTTTGCAGTTTTCCTCTTTCTTTGATATACAAATTTCTTATATTTTATTCAGTTAGATTTTTTTATGCATACACAAACTGATAATTTGTATTTGGCTTATGACTCTTTGATGGAGTTTAAAGCCTTAGAGATTATAAAATTGTCTTACTGAATTTAATCATTTTCCTTAGCAAGTGATTGTCAATTTGACACTCTGATACCCCAACGTATTGCATTTTAAGCAGAAAATTAGTTGTATAGTAATAATTTTCCCATGTTTGTCTTGTCCAGTATGTGTTGTGACTAAGTGTATGTGGAAGAGTGATGAGCATTATGAGCTTAAAACAATGTGACACTAGTGTTAACATTCTTTGCTTACCCCTTCTCTAAAATTTACCCATCTGCTCATTCCGTTTAAACCATGGATATATTTCTTAAAAACAACAATACACTGTGAAATCTAGAGTATGGCAGAAAAACAACAACAGGGTACAAGAGGGGTCTATATATAACTTTCCACACTAATTTGATTGTAATGTAATGCTTCCTGGTTTTATGTTTGAAATATGAGATTGTGTGAATCAGTGTTCTTGTTCTTACACAAGCCATAATTTTAGACAGTTAATCTTTCTGTATTCATGTCAAAACATTAGTGGCAAAAAGAAACAGTTAACACAAACCATGTGTAGATATACCATACAAGTCTTTGCACAGTATTTTCATGTTGGTATTGTGTCATTTCAAGTCGCAGTTAAAAAAAAGAAGAAGAAGAAGAAAAAACGAAGAAAAAAAAGATGCAAAAAGAAAAAAGCCCTTCATGTAACATTAACAGTTTGCACTTATTTAAAAGGTATAAGATTTTTGTGTGTATTTGGTAAATGAGCAGTTTTGGTGCTCAGGCCATGAAAGCCAAAATATTGTATAATTTGTATATGTATTTTTATTCATATGAATATAAATATATGTCTATGTAATTTGACTGTGAGTATGTCCCTGTTCTTATGCCTTCTTATGTTCAATGTACAACTTACTTCAATTTATCATACATTGTGCATCAACTACTCATTAGTGTTTACATTGTATTTATTCAAGAGACACTTTTTTTGACTTGCAACTCAGACAAAAGACAATTTAAAACCTCAGTTGAGCAGTTTAGAATCAATGCTAAAGTCAAAGTGATTTTAGGTTGAACTCCAACAGTGGTCAAATTAAAATGTACCATCTCTTAGATCAGATTCCTGAAAACTGACCCCTACCACTTGCTAAATATTAATAAATGATCATGAACAATTATTTAATTCCCATAATACTGTATCACATAACACTGCCCTATCACAAGGTCACAATTTAAGAATGGATGTTTTTTCAGAAGTTGCTAGGACATTTATTGCATGTTCATTGAGAGTTCAAGGAAAAAGGGCAAAACAAATATGATAAAAAATAAGAACAATAAAGTTATGAAAGAATAAAATTACATGTATGAATAAGACAAAATGTTGTCTTAATTAAAACATTGTGTTAAAACTACTACTACTACTACTACTACTACTACTTCTACTACTACTACTACTAATAATAATAGTTGCTTTCACTAAACCTGAAGATTGCTAGCAGCAACAGGCAATAGTTTTTCATGGCAATTGTCTTAATTTACAGCAGAATAGAGGGAAATTTTTTTTTTTTTAATTTTTTACTTTTTTCTGGCACTCTTAAAAAATATAAAAATTAAATAAAACCAATGTTTTAGCAATTTAGCCTTGCCTATAGATAGAGTAAGGTCATCTTCTGCTATTTATAGCCATCTGTAGAAACATAAAATTCTTTTATGTCTTGTAAGGGTGATGGGGTTATTCCTCAAGAAAGCACAGGCCGAAACAGCCACAATATGTTTAACCACATGGTTTGGTGCCCTCCTTCCTCTTGGAACTGCACTTTCTTTCTGAAGCTTGCTGAGACAATCAACTCCAGGGTGCCAATTAAAATGATTGGCGTCTTTTCTTTAACAGAGTGGATGGCTGGGGAGAGTGAGCACTAAATGGGTGGCCTGGTGATTTGTGTGGGGCAGCTGAGGATAGTGGTGCAGGACCCAACAGCTGTGGCGCAAATAAAGGTGGGCAATACCTTTATTTAAGAGATTTTATGTACGTTGGGCATGTAATCAAAATAAAATTTAACAGAATATACTGAAATTCTTCACACCAATGTTCAGCCACAGATCAAAATTAAATTAGTCAACAAACTAAAAAAGTCCTATAGTATTTACTTATGCAAGGTTTTATTTTGAAACTTTTATAAAAAATAAACTTTATTAATTTTTAAGTTTTATGGTAAATTTATTAGTAATTTAATTTTTAACTGCAAACAGAAGAAATGTATATACTCTGCACACTTTAATGACTCATCTAACCTAAACCATCAATGAGGCAGAAATTATTGCATGCTCCATTTTCTCCTTTTTTCTTGTTTGGGTTAAAGTAATCAGTGTTAAGCCTGTTTTGTTAGGCCTAGTCCTGGCCTCCTCAGCTTTTACCATGCATCACTGTACTGCTTCCCTCCCTCCCTTTTTCTACCTCCTTCTCTTTTCTTTATCCATCCGCTCTCTCCCTAGTCCCTGTTCAGTGACCCTGCAGGTGGCCTCTTCATTAATTAGGGTCACTAATTGGAGGGTGATGGGGCCTCCACACCTGCATGAATCATGTGACCCACTGTGAGGTTCATTGGGCCATAGATCATCCACTGGGGCAGCCAGAATGGGGAGAGGAATTGGATCAGCTGTGAGGCCAATGGGATTAGTGCGAGAGAGACAGAGAGGACAAGGGAAGTCTGGGAGGTGTATGAACCAGCGGTGGGCTGAGTTCATATTTGCCCCCCTTGGGGACTAATTGCAGGCTGACCCCTAAGGTTGATCGGCTTCCTAGCATGGTCCACTTTTCTCAGCCAAGGCGCGATTAAGCCTGCTTGTTTTGACATGATTCACACAATCTGCTGACTTGGTCATTAAGGAACCATGCGACATTCCTGGGAGAGAAGCAGGAATGAGGCCTCTTGGAATACCTGCAAAAAGGAAACTGAGTCGACAAAAAATGAGGAATATTAGAAAGGTTTAATTTTATTGTTCATTTTTACTAATTAGAAAAGTTTATATGAAAAGTATATAAAGAAAAAGTCACAACTAGTTGAAAACAAAACTGAATAAAAAGTCACAACTATTTTTCTCAATGCATTCTCTGGTCTTCTTAACCAGAGGGGCTTCCATAAATGGAAAATATGGAGGTGTGAGCTAAAATAAGAGGAAACCAGTTAAAGGGATCATAAACAGATATAGAGAACTGGGCTAACAAATGTATCACAGAATGAATTTAAAGAGTGAATCATGTATGATTGTTGGTAAATAATTACCCCACATAGTTTGCAATAGACATTTACATGTACATTTGCAAAATTGCATAATAACTACAATATATACTAACTAACTAAAATAGTATTAATAAACAATTAACAATAAAAAAAATCATTCAGTTTGAAGCTTCAATTAAGCTTGCTAAATGTTCGTTGGACTGCAGAGTAACTTTAATCACTCTCTGAGCTGTTTTAACTTTTTCACACAAAAGTAATATGGAAAGAAGTATGGAGAACAATATACATATTGCTTCTGGTGTTAGGTTCTTTTTACCTAATTGTTGTTTTCTTTAAGATTTATTTTATTTGTCTTTAAGTTAAGAGTGTGCCTTACTATTACCCTTTTGTATGATATAAGAGATGCAATAAAAATAGGTTTTCTGAAGAGTGCTTTTGAAACTCAAATGTGGAAGCTCTGATCATTACCATCTTGCCAGAAGCTAATTCTGCCTAAACTACCAACTAATCCATAAATGGGCAAATGGAAAGAACACACAGAGCCTGCCTACCTAATTCAGTTACCACCCCAAAGTTAGCAAGCTTAGCTTTAGCTTAGGAAAAATGCTATGGTGGCTAATGTTAATTTATGTACTAATGCTTTTGACTTTAACTCTATCATTCATACTCGTGTTCATACCTATTCACGCATTGTGCCAGGTCACCTCCTACTTTTCTTTTAGTAAGTTAAACTACAACGATTCCATCTATCTGGTTATCTAAAATGATGTATGCAGTGGGTATAGAATTGAATCATCCTCTTTAAAACAATCACATTTTCTTGTTTTACATCCTGAAATGAAGACAGACATAGTTTTTGTTTTTCCAGCTGTATTTACTCAGTGCAACTATCACTTTACCATCCAAATGAAAGGTATGATACCAAAATGTCAGAAAAAAATCAAATAAAACACAAATAAAAAGCAGAATCACTGATTTGGAACAGAATCAATTCCTTTCAAAATGACTTAACTATTTAAAGCTAATCACCTTTTAAATGGCACACAATGTTGTTTGATTACTAACTGTAATCAGCTGTGATTCTGATTAATCAGAATGAAAAACTGGAGCATTTCAGACCCGGGTAGCTGAAGAAAACAATCAACTATGGGTGGCAAGAGACTGTCCAAAGATCTCCAGGATAAAGTTGTGCTGAGGTACAAGAGGCTCACAACAACTCTGAAGCAGTAGAATAAATTTATGAAATAGAGTGCTCATTGTAAGAAGGTGACAACAATATCACAAATTCTCCATGAATGTGGCTTGTATTGGAGTGCTGCAAGAAAAATGAGGGTGTTTCTCTGCAGCAGGGACTGGAGCAATTGTCAGGATACCAAGAAAAATGGATGGGGAAAATTCTGTCAAATTCTTGAGGAAAATCCTCCAGATTTTCCAGTGCCAGGAAGTTGGCAATGGGAAGAAGGTTCCAACATGATAATGTCCCAAAACATACAGCAAAAAAGGTGAATGTCCTTGCATGGCCTAGAGAGAGTGCACACTTAAACCACCTTAAAAATCTGTTAAATGACTTGAAGACTGAAGTGCACAAATTTAACTCAACTTTGAACAGAAGAGTGGGCAAATATTGGAAAGTTCAGATGTTTAAAGCTTTGTGTGCCATTGAGAAGGTGATTAGCTTTACCTGATTGAGTTTACTTGTTTTCTTTTATTTATTTATTTTTATATATAGGTGTTATATTTTTCATTTGAATGTTAAAAGTTGCACCGAATAAATGCAGCTGGATAAAACAAAAACATGTCTGTTTTCATTTCAGGCTGCAAAGAAACAGAATGTGATCATTTTTAAGCAGGAGGGGGGTGGGGATGGGGGGGTTTTGATTCTTATCTATACCCACTGTAGCAGACAGTGCAATGCAGCTGTCACTCAAATTGACCATGCTCCTAATTATGCATGATTTTGGCTTAATATGATCTTTAATTTGATGAGTTTACATAAARATTCAATTGCAATACAATTGTCATAAATTGGAAATCTAAATATTGATACCTTTTTTTCACCCAGCTTAAACATGTTTATTTCTGTTGTGAAATTGAGCATTTTAAAATGAGGACTATTGGGATTGACTTGCTTTAGGACCCATCCCCCAGTGGACATTTGAGGAGCTGCACATTTTGACACTTTTGCGTTGTCTTTTACSTAAGTAATACTGTAGATGTAATACATGTGGTAAAATTAATTATAATTATGTTTTTGGGGTGGCACGGTGGCATAGTGGTTAGCAATGTGGCCTCTCTGCATGTGGAGTTTGCATGTTCTCCTAGTGCTTAGTGGGTTTCCCCCAAGTTCCCCAGTTTCCTCTTATAGTGGTGATAATTGGTGATTCCAAATTACCCCTAGTGTATGACTGAGTGTGTGATTGTGTGTCTCATGTATTTGCACCCCACCTAGTGCCCTGAGTCCTCTGGGATAGGCTCYGGAGTAATTTATTACACAAGTTAATTTGCTCATGTTCATACTTTTGTTTACTTTAGTTGCACACTATTTTTTTAAATYGCAATGGCCACTTCAGAAATGCTGCAAGTCTATCTAATGCTTTTGGAAGATATGAAATATGCCGTGAATAAAAATGTCAAATGTCTGATTAGATTAAATAGCACAAGTAATAAGGATCAATTTCATGTCTGTCGCATCTCAAGGGACTTCAAGAATTATTCCAGCAACACAAAAGCAATATAATTAACAAATCAGCTGATATGTAAAGAACATGAACAATTTCTTTAGTATTTTGTTGGTGCCCTATTAATGTTTTTATAGCTCCTGTATTATTGACATTACTATTTAAAGTACATATCAAGGTCAAACAATTGGCCTAATATTTTCAGCTAATAGGTAATACACGTCCTTAGCGGAGTTGTTTTTTCTGCCTCTTTTTAACGTTGTAAACATGAAACACTGAAACCATGGTATAAAAGAACCTAAATTGTTTCATTTCCTCATCCTTCAGTGTGGTCTCTGTGTATGCCTTTCAGTTAATTTTTTGCTTTAACTTTTTACCTTTTCCGTCATGATCCCTGTGCAGTACTGTAATGAATGCACATTCAACGTTTAGAATTAAATGAAAGATAAACAGAAAATGTCAGCTAAGACAGCATCTTGTGTTGATGGCCTCTTCCTTTTAGTTGTAACGTTCATGTGAGGAATTGAATGAGGTGTGTGGCTAGTCATTCTCTCTCTACAAAAAACCTAGCATATTTCCCGCCTAAAGCCACCTCCTCACTGGCAGACCTGTTGACCCCAATTTTCACTTCCAATTTCATTCCCCTGCCCAAGGACAACTCGGTCTTTATGCCTTTTGCTTTTTTGCCATGTACCAGTACTCCCACACAATAACTATGAATGTGTTTTGTTTCTCCTCATCTCTGTTCAGAATCAATTAGCCTCCATGTCCCTATGGACTCCAGCACTTTTCCGCTCTAGGAACAAACACAGAAAACTCCTGAATTTGTGTTTCATAGACATTGAAATATGATCTTGAGGTTTGTACCTTGCATGGCATTCTGTGGTCTGGTCTAGCTTACGGTCATGATGACTTGTAACTTGTACCGCATGTTGATTTGTGTGTATGTGCATGAACAGCAAAACATAAAAAGTTTTTTACAATCATGGAATGATTTAACTTTCAAGGATGCGCGCACACACACACACACACACACACA
>QMIH01000965.1:57974-83675 GCA_003987875.1 Clarias batrachus
ACACACACACACACACACACACACACACACACAGGCTGCACCATGTTTTAATTTATGCCAGCTGTTCTGGCATTTATTCTCTCTAAGTGAGCATCTCAGCACTGAACGCTTCCTCGTGTTCACCCACACACCCCTCCTTGATAATTAGTACCCATCAAGATGGCAGTTTGTAAACTGAAGCTTTTTAGCCCCCTGTCCTTGGCTGACACTTTATATCCGCCACCATCATTGTTGCCTTTGTCCATATTGTTCACCATTTGCAGATGGCATAATGAGGGCCTTGCAGGGGGAATTTCACCTGTGAAAGGGACCCCTACTGTTTACACCCCACTCAGGCTCACTCTCAATGGCCCAGCACACACTAAACAGCTTGAATGAGGCTCTTTATTGCTAGTCCTGTCCATTTATGTGTTTTACCCTGTTTTCAAAACACATTCATTTCCTTATTTGAATTTCTGTTACAAAGAGTCTAATGAAGGCCTAACCCAAACACAAGTAAATACAGGCTTTTCTTTATATAAAGAGCTGCGACTATTCACTTGTCAAAACCAGGCTCTTTTTGTCTAATTGTCACGCTGTTGGTGTGAGAGTCACTGATTGAACTCTGCAACTTGGTGGTTATGTAGCGAACTAAGAGTAATTCATCGTTGCGAGAAGTGAAAGTTATGATCTGAAACTAAAACAGATTCACTTCCAGGGTCTTCTTCAGGTTCCTTTTTTTCCCACTGCATAGCATGAATGATTAAGCTAATGTGGTTTTTGAAGGTCCAGGGATGTTTCGATGCTTTTCTACTTATTTTGATCAACTGTCTTTGTTTAAACAAACAAACAAACAAGACAATACCAGTTTTATTCACAGAAATTATACACAAATTCTTGATTTGAACCCTGGATTGTGAATGTGGAAACAAACTTCAAAATGAATTTTTAATTTTATTTTTATGGATCTATATAAGTTTACTTCTTCTTTTGTGCCTTACAACAGAATGCATATATATATATATTACATTTGATTCATTATTAGAAGAGCTAATGGTTGTTTAAATTTTCAATTGAAATGGATGAGTATAGGTGCTGGTGAAGCAAAAGGAAAGCCAAAGGCAGAGTTTGGCCCTGGTACAAAATGAAGAAGTTGACACACAGCTTCAGCAAGCCTTTGAGCAGATGGCTCAGATCAGCAAAGCACTGGAAGAGATTCGACTGCATTATCAACACAAGGTGTGTGCGTATGTGTGAGAGGGACCGAGAAAGAGAGAGAGAAATTCTATACTCAAGTAAAAGTGCATTACTCTTCTAAAAATACTCTGGCAAAAGAGAATAGACTCTATGAATAKAAAAGAGAATATGACTCTATGTGGTCTAGTTCCTGTTGTGCTTAAAGATGTTAAACATTATGACAAAAGAAAATTGACAGAAAAAGAGAACAACTGTAATGCACTTGTAATGTGAACAGAAACGCAACTATTACATACAACAACTGCACTTTAAATAAAACAAGAAATGGTACAAAGGCGACTGTGCAGGAAAATGCACACACCGTGCACACCAAAGTGCTACTAAGAAGTTGTAAAAATATTAGCTAAGACTAACAACAGTTTCATTCCTAATCTCTAAAATGTTAGCCAGGATGATAGTAACTCTTTTGATGGGGCTATAGTGAATACAATATAGTGAGTACAATGTAACGATTTAATAGTTAAAAAAAAGTATGGAATGGACTAAGCTATAGTAAAGTCAATAAACTTTATTATGGCCTACCTCTAATGTGCATGAGTGTGAACGAGTGTGTGGATGCTTGTGCGAAGGAGCAGGGGGACAATGATAATTTACTAAGGCAAAAATGATGGACAGATATAATTAACTTCCRTCCTACCTGTCCTTCTGCACTGTGGTTTTCTCCTGCAGAGGAGTCAGTCCCAGGCAGTGATGCAGGAGTTTAATGCACTTACTGAGCTGCAGATGGTCAGGGCTCAACTAGAGACCAAAATGGAAGAGAAAATGGAGATTGAAAATCAGCTGAGAGACTCAGAAAACACAGTGACAGCACTGCAAGAGAAAGGTGAGCTCACATGTTCTGTGTTAACATTAATTTAACGAGGTCAAACGAATTTCATGCTAAAAGTAGAAAGGATCAAGGTTACATGACATGTAAAAGTATATCTATTTTAATTCGATTATAATGTCTTCTCAGTTAAGCAGCTTCAGGATATGCTAAAAATGGTCAAAGAGAACCCTCATATTGAATCTGATCCATCAAATGAAGAGAATGTCACTCCAGCACAACTCYGTTCAGCTCCTCCTCCTSCTCCGCCTCCTCCTCCACCTCCGCCTCCTCCAGTGCTTTTTACAAGTCCAATTGAGTAATGTCAATATGCTAATCTTACAATTATTGTAGCATATACAATATACAGAAGAATCGTAATACAGTACCTGAAAAAACAACCAAATATATTATAATAAGTATATTGATTTATGCCTTTAGCCCCCTGGATGCTTTAAGGAACAGAAAGAAGTCTGGAAACAATAGCACTGACTTAAAGAGTAAGAGCTATACAGTATGTGCATCTACTTCTCCATTTTRCAAAATCTTTACTTTGCAAGAATGAATTTGAGTCACTTCTGGTCTGCTATTTTKGTATCACAGAACCTGCACAGTCTGTAGATGTGAAAGCCAGGGCAGTGGATGAAATGATGGAGAGAATTARGAAAGGGATTGTCCTGAAGCCAAYCCAGAAACCTCCACAGGTAAATTGAGAAACYGTGTTATTTATTTAGTTAAACAAAGATTTCAATTTTTTTTWAAAAATTATTATTAATGTTTGTGTTTGTTAATAATAGTTTTATTGTAATTGTAATAAAAATAACAAATTATATTATTATTTGAAAATCCTTATTTTATTAATAATTAATAATGTATATTATTATTATTATTATTATTATTATTATTATTATTATTATTATTATTATTATACCTTACAGACTGGCTTGGATGAAGACGCATGGAAGGTTTGTGACTATTGAATTATAATACGTCCAGTACATTTGTATGTAAGTAGTAATTTTCAGTGAAAGTGTGAAAAAAATTAAGGAAAAAAAACAACACACCCTTTTTTTTGTTTACTTATTGTAATATATGCCTTTTTGTGGATACATACTGTCTGCACTGTTCTGTACCAAATCTTTTAATAAAAGAAAGTGACTRACACTGAAAATCATAGCTTTTGCTGATAATAGTTAAGTTGTAAGATAATAATTCTTTTTTCATACAGGATCAAAGAGCTGAGAAGAGGAGATCTGCTGTTCTTGAGTTGCAGGGAATATTGGTAAAAAGCTCCGTCCTCTTACAACCATTCAATTTTGTAAACTGCAAAACTGTCTTTATTTATGCAATTCTGAATTTTATTTCTCTTAGGCTGATAACTAATATGTCTCCTGAGAATATGGTAACAACCCATCTATATAGTTAACTTTTAGTTAGCTCTGTAAACCTTGTTTTCTTAAAGGTCATATATTATACTYGTTTTTTAAACAAGTTTTCCTACGACTTAAATATCTCCAAATTATGCATTCTGACATGTTTGACGTTACTTCATGTTTGAGTCTCTAGGTTTAAATGAACCAGAATTTAAGGATCATAAACATTATCTTATCAATCGTTTGCCCACTTTTTCAGGCTTTTTGAATCCACACTTCTTTGTTCACACACAAAAGGGTAAATTAAATCCTCAATATACAACTAAAAGCTGAATGGAACAGCTGGGCAGAACTGGGCAAAGTTGATCACTGAGCTGGGAAAGGACTTTTGGTATATGAGGTCACAATAGGGGGAAATCTGAGCTTTGTTATTAAAGACTTGGTTAATACAAAAAAAAAAGACAAACAGCAGGGGCTATCTTTTCTCTTTTTTCATAAGTTAGAGCAGATTGGAGACCCATTAGAATATCTACAAATGACTAAACATTGAATTTTGCAGATTTCCTTTCAATAGCATTTCCAACAGCTCTGCTTATTTATACAGTTATTCTACGAGCCAATTATAAATTATGGCAGCAGCACAACACAAGAATATGCAGTTTTCACATCAAACATCAAAAAAGTTTCTTACATTGTGCTGCTGCCACATTATTGTTTGGATGACTTCATGTGCAGGTGAACAGGTGTTGTGATGATAATTGGATACAGGTGGATGATGAGTGCATGAACACTGAGTGTWTGTGCGCTAACAGTTGTTTAGTTCTTTAGTTCTAACCTGGCTGTCGAATTCCAAAACAGGACACAATTAAAAGACCAGGACTCAAAAGGATGTCATCGAGGAAGAGGATTAGTCGTAATGTAGGGGAGGCTGAGCTTCAGTTTGTCTTGCAGAGAAGAAGGAGGGCAATTGGGGATGATACAGGCTCCTCACCCACTGCAGCCCCAAAAACTCAGGGTAATGTTTTTMAATTAAATCCAGTGCTCAGTTATTAAAAATGTAGACAATGAAAAATAATGAACAATTAAGTTATTCATTATATTTCTTACTCCATTCATTTCAATGAATCTTTTGGTTGACATGATTTTTTTTTTTGGGCAACTATATTAGATTTTAGTAACAAATGGGCTAATATTGTTTATTGTTTATAAATATTTATTGTTATTGTTTATTGTTTATAAATGCAATAAATTGAAAACCCAAAAATACAGGTGCATTTTATTAGCACTGCCAAGTACATCATATGCCCAAGTCTTTTCAGGCTTGAAGAGAAGCGATATATGAATAATCTAAATAATTCCAAAAGTAAACAGTACACACTCATGTAAAAATGTATTGTCACCTTTAGAGGTTATGCAGCATGCAAGGCCAGGTTGTGACAGGTCATGTTGTCATACTGTTCATATAAACAACAATTAATTTAAATAATTATAAATGGGCTCTAGGATGAACATTTATGCAGCTTTAGTTTTTGCGCTTATGATTCCTGTAATTGTTGTCAATCCMAAACCATAGATYCACCTCCWACATCTACAGCSACAAGCTCCGCAAATTGGCTAACGGAGAGTGGGAATACTCCTGTCCTGCGAAGGCTGAAGCAGAACCAGGAAAAGAGAAACTCACGCATCAGAGCATCAGAGTGTGTCATCTGGGAAGACAAGTGAAGATAAAGGGATTTTATGTTGTCTTTTGGCATTATGCTGTATAATATTATCATCAAATGTAATTAATATGGTTAATTTATAATAACAGCCAAAATCAAAATAAAGTTTCATTGACTATGTTGAACATTATTTTATTTAAAGATTTAACAAAAAATTTTATTCACTGACCCTTAAGAAAAATTATTATTATTATTATTATTATTATTATTATTATTATTATTATTCATTTTGAAGAAATTTTACGTCACTGAACATAGTCCCTAATTAGAAAAGTAAAGTTGAAAGTAATTATTTAGTTAAAATTTGTAGCCGTTAACTGTTTTACAATTTATCAGAAACATTTTAGAAAGATGTAAAAAAAATAAAACATAAGAAATAAAACACACTTCTTTTACAGCATATTTATCAATATGCTTTTCCACCAACTAGATTTCTGTGCTTTTAAGAAATAAGTGATGCTGTGAGGTGTCATCAATCTTCCTCTGTTTCCATCTGTATTGTCCATGTGTTTTTAAAAGCCTCTAGGCAAGTTCATTCGGGCAACAAGAAGATGGGAAGAGGTGCTTTTTTCTCTCCACACCATCACACTGCTATTCTTTGCTAAAAGCATTTAAGTGGAAAGGAATTATTTGCACTGTAGTAGCTCTTGGCTTTCTGCTTTTAAACTCAATTTATTCTATAAGAGTTCTTTGCACCCCCTTGAGAGAGAGCCCTTTATCTAGCAAACATTATAAAGAATTTATATCTCTCACTAGGAACTGTAAGGTGTCTGATTTCTCTATGTGTGTATGCCGGGGTGGGCTTGGTGTCTAAGGGGTGGGTATGGATATGTGATTTAGATAAGGTGGCATGGTGGTACAGTTGCTGCCTCAAAGCTGCAAGGTCCCTGGTTTCATCCTGAGCTCAGGTTATTATCTGTGTTGCATTTTGTGCATGTTCATATTTGTGTGTTTTGTCTCACTGACCCAAAACATGCCAATGGATGGGCTTTCAGTGCCATATTAGTCATAGGTGTGAATATGCATGTACATTGACACATAATATTCAAGGTTCCATGGTTGAAGCACAAAATCTACATGAATGAACAAATTATGTGGATTAGATTTTTCACCCAAAGGTTCCTGGTTGTAGTTGACTTAACTTAAACCCAATATCATTTGTAGCATTTTATTGTAACCTTACATGTTAAACTGATAAAGGTTGTTTATGTTACTCATAGGCCATGTTACACTATAGGATGTGTGAGTAAATATTAATTACAGTGTTAGCTAGCCAAAAGTTCTGTAAGTAATGAGATACTTTAAAAGTTGGATTTACATACATGGGCAGTAACAAAGTTTAACCAGTTCCTATAGTATATTTAAACAGTATCTAATAAAAGCATGAAGCCAGCATTTGGAAAGAAAACATGAAAACCTGAGCGCATAAGTATTTTATAAGAAAGGTCACTTTGATTTAAAAAGCAACAAACAAACTTTCTCCAACAAGCAAAATTTCACTTAATGCTAACATGTCTTTCTCCAGGAACAGGATTATCTTTAACGTTACTTGACACAAATAATGTGCATAAATGATTTAGCTGACCAAAAAAGGGAAACCCCTGATGATAATAAGAAAAAAAATGTTGTGTTGTGTTATGCACCCAAGCAAAAGCTGAGTCTAGTGCTATTAATGAGAAACCAAAAAAAGGTGAGGACTATTGACCTAAAATTATATTAAACGTACAGCCACATAACACTCAGTATGCCTGCAAATCAGTTCATGCTAACTGTTATTACCCAAATGAGGATAGGATCCCTGTTGAGTTCTTCTCAAGATTTCTTCCTATTTCCATCTTTGGGAGTTTTTCTGTGCCACCHTCGCTCTTAGCTTGCTCATCTGGGACAATCTGATAATTTTAATTTACACATATTTTACAGAATCAAAGCTGCTTTTTGACAATGACCATATAGATGCTATATAAATATAGTTGAATTGAGTTAGAGTATGTTGTTGTTAGGCAGCACAGTGGCTTAGTTGTTAGCACTGTCGCCTCACACCTCCAGGGTCTGGGTTCAATTTCCGCCTTGTGGTCTGTTTGCGTGGAGTTTGTATGTTCTCCCCGTGCCTGGTGAGTTTCCTTTGGGTACTCCTATTTCCTCCCACAATCCAAAGACATGCCGATTAGGCTAATTGGTATTCCCAAATTGCCCATAGTGKGTCAATGTTGACCAGAGATCCTACCATGATTGTAAAAATGAAAACCATTGGCCTCTAAGGTCCCTATTTRGACTATCCTCCCATTTTATCTGGGCTTGGAACTGCATCAATTGACTAGGATTTGGGCATTGAGTGGGCTGTAGTTGATCTGTGATACCAGTGGATCCCTTATCACAGTTTGTGTGTGGCCTAATTTGTGGCTTACTTTAAAAAAGCAGGTATGGCAAAAAAAAAAATATATATATATATATATAGTATATATATATATAATATTATATATTATATATATATATACTAGTCCGTGTCCACGGACTAGTATATACTAGTCCGCCCGTAACAGACAGTAACTGTTCAGTGTAATATTCTCCCAGGCCACAGGTGGTGCTGTGGTGTCTGTGCTGCCGCTTTCTCTTCTTCAGCTCTCTCTGAGGACTGAGGGAACGCTGGGTGAACTTTGCCCGCTTCAGTTTTTAGCCTATTGCCAAATCGCGCTGTTTTGTTTACAATTTTTCTATTTATTTGAAGTGTTTTATTAACAAAAGATGTGGTTTATTTATTTGCTTAGCTGGGTGTCCTTGTTAATACAGGTGACTTTTGTTACTCTCGCTATAGGTAAGTTGATCTTAGAGCTGTTGAATTTGCATGTTGCTACGTTAGCGGTTAGCTTACCGGTCAGCTAATCATTTTCTCAATTTAGCCTCATTATTACTCTGTAAAAAAAAGTGACGTAATGCATTTCACCATGCCATGCACAGGACGTGTAAGAGTCCCTAGTGTTAGATTAGTAACTTACTAAGATGGTATGTTTAAGTAATTACACTCTCTGTAGCGTTTTAGCAAAATATTTCAGACTGTGTTAGCTATCAAATCAAGTTGTATGCAAAGTCTTGAAAACTCAAATGCTTTCTGAACAGCTTTATGCACTTTAACATCTTAACATGCTACAAGATAAAACTCTTGTTATATTTGAATGACATGCAGTTGTGATAATATAAGGTTCTCATTAATAACTGGATCAACATATTATTTGATTTAACTGTTAACTGTGTGCATGTGTGTGATTTTAATCGAGAACATAATCCATGGATAAACTACTGAAAGTGTGTTAAGCTGTAGAACCTCCCCAGAGGCATTAAGCTGCCCTGTCCACGTCCACGTAGGCAGATCTGTCACTCAGGTCTCACTTGTCCTACCTGAAGATTTATTTTTCCTGCTCGAGCTCCACCCTTTGGCAGGAATGAGCTAATGATCATACGGAAATCTCATTCATGTAACTGCCTGCTTGAACAGTTCACAGATTTGGGCTAAACTGTATGACTGAATACGTTTGAGGACGCTTGACCGTCACGACAACTTGTGCTTTTTACCCAAAACTGAATGCACATAGCTGCATAAGGTTTTTTTATCCATCTGTAAGAGGTTCCAGCATGACAATGTCTCTGCACGCAAAAAACATGAGTTGGTTTGGAGAAACCTGAGTGTCCTGGACCTCAATCAGCATTATCCACATCAGCTAAAAATCACACAAGCATCATCTCTCCAGTCTTATTACCCTATCAGTGGTGATGAAATAGTTGCTTTTCATTTCAGTCAGTTCTAATACATTTCATGTTTATATTTTTTATTACATCACTTAAACATTTACAATGTTTTCTGTTTCGATGATGTCACACTTCAGGAGAATCACAGATATTGTGTTAATTACTCTCTGAGTACTGATGGAATTACATTCCTGCCAACTTACAAATATTGTGTAGGAGCTCTATATTTTGACAATTGAGTATACTACTTTGTGTTTTTGCTCAAAAATAGTCTAAAAGGGTATTTTCCTCATGGCTACATTAACAATATTGTGATTTGATACAAAACAGTATTTTTTTTAACACGGGTATTTTTTTTTTACAGAAAACAAACAGTTTTGCTGAAATTATCTCAGTAAAATGCAGATATTGTAGCATATCTTCATCAGGGTTCTACTTAATGTGTTGAATGTGCAATTATGGTTAATGGTTACATTTCCAAATATCTTTTTTCTTTCTCCTGTGCAGCTGCAGGTCTGTACTACCTCGCAGAGTTGATAGAGGAGTACACAGTTGCCACAAGTCGAATAATAAAATATATGATAATGGTAAGTGGAAACCAAATTTCTATATAAATTTAATATGCTAAAGCATTTTGGCCTGAATTGAACATTGACCAAGTTTTATACTGGTACCTTAATAAACAAATAAATGTAGTGACCATATAAAGCTTTATTATAATGTTTTTTGGGAAATCACTTTGAACTGAGAATCAATTCTATTATTGACTGGTCATCTCCGTCAGATCTCCACAGGTGTACTGGTAGGACTGTACCTGTTTGAGGGCTTCCCCATGCTGATGATTGGGGTTGGTCTCTTCACTAACCTGGTGTACTTTGGTCTGCTTCAGACATTCCCTTACATTATGTTAAGCTCACCAAACTTCATCCTATCATGTAGTAAGTACAGAAAAATCTAATAATTGCTTGCACTTTGTACAGATCCTCGCCTTAACTTCTGGAATATTGCTTTTTATGTATTAGTTTGCCTGGCCGAAATATGAAACAACAGCACAGCCCTATGTGTTTTATTTCTTAGATTTTAAAAACATTGTTTGCTCGGCATAATTTTTCATCCTTATCCTGTTCTTTAATCTTTTTTTTCCCTTATTTTCTGTTTCTTTAGTACTGGTGGTTATAAATCACTACATGGCTTTTCAGTACTTTTCAGAGGAGTACTACGCCTTTTCGGAGGTGAGTGAAAACATTTAATGCCTAATATCCTCTTAATAAATTTTTTGACAGCAAATATAGAGTACTCTGCTCCTGACTTTTCTAGGTTCTTGCATACTTTACGATTTGCCTGTGGGTGATACCATTTGCTTTCTTTGTATCCCTGTCTGCTGGGGAGAATGTTCTTCCATCCACAGTGCAGCAAGGAGGTCAGTACTACAGTTTTCGTTGTTTGTTTAGCTTTTTCGGCAAATACCAAAAAAAAACAAAACAACAACAACAACAAAAAAAAAAAACATGGTGGTTAGCACTGTCTGTCACCTTACACCTCCTGGGTTTTGGTTTCCTCTCATAGTCCAAAAACATGCAGATTAGGAAAATTGGCCAATTAAAAGATTACCAATTCTTTGTGTGTGTGTATTTGTCTTCACAAAGACAGTTTCTGATGCATGTTTTTTTTTTTAAACAACCTTGGTTAAGGCCTTTATGGAAAGGCTGCAGTTATTATACAAGTTAAAGTCATTAACTAGTATTGTGCATACACAATAATCTAATGAGTGGCTCCTGGCTGTACATTAGGTATCCTCTCTTTACGTTACTTTCTTCTGGATGTTCTGTCAAATTAACATTTTATCCTTTGTTTGCTTTATCTCCAGATGATGTGGTGTCAAACTACTTTACCAAAGGGAAGCGGGGCAAACGCTCCGGGATACTCCTAATATTCTCCTTCCTAAAAGAGGCTGTTTTGCCAAGTCGGCAGAAAATGTACTGAAGTGCTACAGTTCAAGGGTAAAGGACAAATTGAGGGCTTGGAAAAGGGGGAGAAATGGGTTATGGGCAAGGTTTCCAGGTGTCTTGGTGACCTGGATTCATTTGATGAAAGGAGAGAGATGATTAAGTGGTCGAAAGGTGAAAGAACTAAAGAGAACCTGTGTGGATTATCTTGTCTGGATGGATGTACACAACCTGCCACGGACATACAAGTTCCTCAGCTCAACTAACGTTTCTGTCTCCGTCTGTTCATCTGTTTTAAATGATGTGAGCATAGCCAATTATTGCTCCTAAAGGATCCGCAATTGTATGATGCCTTCAGGCTCTGGTTTCCTTGACAGGCGTTATTAAGGCTGATTTGGGACTGAAACTACACAGAATGACAATTGTCAATGATGATGTACATTTTTTTGTTTAATTTGTGTCTAAAATGTTGTTCCAAAAAGTCTTTCATTTTTAAAGGCTTGACTCATGGACATGTCTTGCAGTGTCTTTAGCTGGATCATTGATGGTGTGGGCTTCTTGGCATAAATTAATGACAGCAATACTGTCAGTAGTTGACACTAAGATTTCTCATAAATTTGTTGTAATGCAGTCATCAAGGCATTTGGTCCTGCTCGTAAGGTGTAATGAACAAAATAGTTTGCCTTTCTAAATTAAGCACAGTTGAGATTATCTGTAAGGTGTAATGGTGTGTAAAATAAGGTTCTCAGCAGATTCTTACATTTATTGTGGAAAAGCCAAAAATCCCATTACATTCTGTATAATGTCGAAAAGCATTTGCATTTGCTTTTTTTCTTCTTTTTTTTTAACCAAGTGAATTTGGCTGCAGTGGTCTTTCTTCAGATGTTTTTCACACATGCAGTTAATAAACTGGCAGTTCAATTTGATTTTCATTGACTAATTCCAGTTCTCCCAATTATTTTTTCACTCTGAGGTGTGATACCCTGTCACCCTTGTCTATGAACCATTGCCCTTTACTGTGAAGCAGCTACTGTTGAGAGTGCGAGGTTGGTGAGAGGTCATGTTAATCTGCCTCACACTATTACACTCACTCACTTCAACATCCTCTCACCTGGGGATTTCACCACTTACAGGAGTAAGAGAGGAGGTGTTGGTAATGCCCGCTGAGCTGAAATCAGTTTTTGCTAAGTTTTAGATAAAAATAAGGACAGGTGTTCCTAGGTCAGGATAACTTTTTTTCTTTGACTTGGGAAATATGATGATAGTCAATAGTGTCGGACTGCTTCCATAGGCTTACGTTTATAATTTGTGTACATGCACAAATGGTGTGAATTTAAATCTATTTCCCATTAAAAAATGGCTTTATAGAAATCCAGCTGTAGGTTTACATTTTTAAAGYGCAATTTAGGTTGGCCAATGGAAAGGCATCCAAATATTCAGTGCAAATATCAAAATTTTTTACTTCGATTTGTGCTTATGTAGTATTTATGGTCCGTTTTGATCGTCTGTATGTGAAGCACCAAGTAGTGAAAAACTAATTCTGTGAAAGTAATTAGATTTAAATACAAACAAGTGTGTATACTTAAATTACATCAATATCAATAAAGGTGTACATCAGTTACACAAAGTTGGAGAAATATTTTTTCTCTTTTTTTTTTTGCTTCAGACATGTTAGTGGAAATTTTCTTTTTTTTTTAGTATGATTATGCTCCCACTATTTGAAACATCTCTGTTTTTCTCTGACACTCACAGCTTAAAGCACAGCCATATTAAATTATACGATTGATTTATATGGTGCTAGGAATGGTTTTCTTCAATTTACACTCAAACCTTTTTTGATACCAGAAACGTATGCATACATGTTCAATATAAAACTCCAGCAGTAGTAAATATCTACAAAGACTGCAGTTTGTTGTACAATTAAATTTTTTTATTCAAGTTGCTTTGCAACACTGACCATCTTTAAAAAAAAGCACTATGTAAATACCATTGAATTGAAAGGTTATATAGTTTTGGATGTATCTGACTCGACCCCCAACCCAGCTCAGTCTGTCCATTTGTAGAGATCAATAATGACCAGGTCGGAGGTCCTCGGCCAGATGCATTGCCACTTCTGTCCAGGGGGACGCCTTAGTTTTATGRGTACTTCCCCGATGGGGCACATCCAGCACACTGCTGCACTGACGCTGAAGTGGACCAGAAAGTCGGGAGGGAAATGCAGATGGAAATAGTCCCTTCTGAATGACATCAAGTGGCAGGTTAGGCACCGGGTGTGGAATCTCATCCCACGATGAAGTGTAACGAACATGCCCGTTTCCAAAACAGTGCAGAGTCACACTCTGCCGCAGATCAGGCTCATTAGCTGCTTCCTCTGGATCGACACCAATTCTTAATGATCTGCTGATGTTTGCTGGAGGAGGTCTTGACACGTTGGGTGAGATGTTCCACATTCCTTTTGATACAGTCGCATTATGTTTCTTGGCAGGCTTGGAAGAATGGCAACAGTGGTGGCTTAATGTCCACAAGCCTACCGTAGGAGACTTGAGACAGGGAAGACCCTTCCTCTCAGCCCACTCAGACACTTTCTGCCTRCTAATGGCCTCTCTGGCTAACTGGAAGTGGAAAGCATTTAACACATGTTTTATTAGTATATGTAGTTTACACATATCTCTATRAAATAAAAATGTGTAAAATTTTATTTTATTGCAAATAAWCATGAACACAAATATATTTTTAAAATACCTTCTGTATTTCCTCTGTTTTCCTGTGCATCCTGATCATTCTYTGTTTAAGATTCTGCAGTTCTTGGCGCTTCTCCATGTCTCTCTTCTTATCTCTATGCCACATTGCATTTTTAAGAATCCTGCCACACACACACACGCGCACACAGTTCTTATAGCCTCAGCGGTATAAATCAATGAAAATTAGTATGTCAAATCAAAYCCTGGAAAGTAGAGTGAAATTGAGGCCTATCATAGCATTTTGTATAGTGACTTTTTTTGTTTGGTATTCTACCCTGGATAAAAAAAAAATAGGTTAAAGATTTTGAATTGTCTATAATTTAGAAACCTTGAATTAAGTCATTATATTAGTAATTTATATAGCAATGTTATTTTACTAATGCTCCTGCACGTAATTTTTTTTTATCACTGATTTACTCATTAATTAAAAATAATGCAGTGTTTCCTTTAAATACAGTATAAAACCATGATTTAAATGAATTGCATGAAACCGCTATTGACTGACAAGCTTGTTCAGTTTTTTAATGTTTACCTGGCAACAATCCTGTGACCCCACAGGCAAGCGAGTTCGAAGGGTGTGCGTCCTCGGTTGTCACGTGCGTAGGTGTCTGCTCCAACTCTAACCAGCACTTCAGCGCACTCTTTCAGCCCTTCAGCTGCGGCCATGTGCAGTGGGGTCAGTCCTTCATCTGTGGAACTGGCATAATATCAGATGTMACCTTTACCGATTTTATACATTTTGTGTCACGAGTCCTATATCAAACTAAAACACACCCATTTAAATTTTTTGATTTTCGAGCATTCAGCCTAGTCATTGCAGTTTAACATGACTTCTATTGCAGGACAAATAATTCATTGAATAAAATAATTGAATTGAATAAAATGCATTTTAGTACACGTTGGGCTTTGCTCCATGTTCCAGCAGATATGTGAGGCAGTGGTAAGAGTTTGGCTTGCTCTCTGGGCTCAGAGCCATGTGCAATGGTCTCTGGCCACGTGGCCCGCTTGCATTCACATCCACAGTGCCGGATTCCAGAAGCAGCTTCAAACAATTTAGCTGACCATGCTGAGCAGCCACGTGGAGCACTGTAAGACCCTGACACACACAAACAGGCATGATTTAAACAAAATGTACACAAAACACTGCACACTAAAATCCACCAGACACCTACAGTACTCATAAATACCTGTGCTGAAATTGTATCCCTTTGCTGCCAGGATGTCAAGAGTATGAAAAGGGAAATTATAATGAACTTAATTGCTTTATATAATTACATTATATTCCTAATAGATCATTACAATCTTAGCATTATGTATTTTTTTGTTYGTTTGAAGCAGTTAGCAATTACAATGCTTGACAACCAGAGTAGTGCCTGCTGCTCAAATGTAGCCTTAAGTATATGGCAATGGCAGTTCTATTGTCTGTATTATTTCATTTTATATTATGCGTCAAAAAATAAGCAGAGCAATATTTTATTACAAATTTACACTGCATCAAAAAATTATAATGTGGAAACTTTGTAATTCAAAAAAAAAAAAAAACATATTCTGGATATTGAATTTTTAATTTTGATGATTGTGGCTTACAGCTAATAATGGGTTGGTATGTTCGTATGTCTTACACTGAGATTTTTAAACTCCAGTGCTGAACACAAAGTTCCACCAGAATATATTCGAATATTTCAATTTTAGAATGCATTCATGACTTCCATGAGCTGTAAGCTGAAATCATCAAAATGAAAACAAAAAGCTTGGAATATTTCACTTTAAGTGTAATTAATCTAGAATATATGTTTCATAATTTAAATTAAATCATGAAAAAAATCTGATTTTCTCTTTTTTTGTTTTAATTAACTGTATATACGGTGAGTATACCTATAGATTGTCTTAATATCACAGACATACTGAACAGTATTTATGCCATGGGAAAGCTAATATTGTAAAGGCTGTGTGGATCTGGGCTAATTTGGACCTGCTAAGGATCGTTTCTTTTGTTCATGGGGTGTAATATCCATTCATCCATCTTCAACTATTTTTCAGTAGTTCCAGTAGGAAACCCCAAACTTCCCATTCCCCAGCCACCTCACCTTACTCTGACTAGGGGATCCTGAGGCCTTTCCAGGCCAGTGTAGMGATATAATCTTTTCGCCTAGTCCTTGRTCTGCTCCGTGGACTCCTTCCAGTACATTTTTAATGCACACAATAAAGATCTGCATCAAGGTCTTTATTATAAGAATTTAAATAGATAAAAAATTTAGAGATCTGGACAAAAAGAGTCACCACCTGGGTTACCTAAGCAAATAGGTCAGAACCTTYCATTAGATAATTACTGCAGTGATTAATATGTTTCAATTGACAATAAGTTATTTACTCTCACTGATGCAGTGAGTAATTCAACAATCATGACATAAGACATCCCATCGTCATGGCAAAGATGTTACTCCCACATCAGGGTAAAAAAAGATGTGAATGAAGTGATGCTCTTATCATGCCTAGTGTGTACTATACAAGCCTGTGGGGGGATGTGTTACGTTCTGGGGTTGCTTCTGGTCAGGTCCAGGTTCAGTTTGTGTCCAAAAAATGAGGTCAACTGACAACCAAGTTTATCCATTAATTGATTTTTTTTCTTCTCTGGTGGCACGGGCATATTCCAAGATGAAAGTGCCAGCACTGAATTTGTGAAAAAGTATTTCAGGGAACATACTGTAAGACATTTTTCCACACATGGATTGGCCTCCACAGAATCCAGACCTTTGCCCATTTGAAAATCTTTGGGGTGACAGGTGAGTCTCCTGTCATCCATACAAGAGACATTAATATGACTGTGGATAGAAATAAATTTTTTTTTGACACTGCATAAGGTTATCGAAACCATGCCACAGCAAATGTGTGATGGATTGAAAGCAAAAGGTGATCCAACAAAYTATTTGAACGTGTGATTTATTTATTCTTTGGCCTGGCAGTGTATATAGTAGCATATATTCACAGTAATATTAATGAACTGTGGTTTATTTGGTAGCTTTTCCYATTAATTCTAAGCATTTCACTGCATATCATACTGTGTAGGATTGTGTATGTGACAAATAAAATTTGAATTTGAATTATATTGTAACTGGTTTTAGTAATTGTATTACTGTATAAAGATYGAGGTGTGTTTTTCCCGAGATCCCTAATGAGTCGGRCTTCTAGTAGGGAGCCACCATTTCTGAGTGGGAGACCTCCTCAGACTGAACAAAAAAAAGATTATTGTATTAACATGTTTAAATTATGCACATAGTTCATACTTGGGTAAACTATGTAAGGTGAACACAAATAAGTGTAAAATTTGGTGTGTTTGGTTTAATCAATTAATTAATAAAATAAATCACATTACAAAATGCACGTATTTAAATAAACATAAGATGAATATGCAAATGTACACGAAAGCACAATCCTTTTTTGTGTGCAGGCAGTGATTTGTTTAACTCACAAACTAGAATCAAGGCACCAGTAAAGGTAACTGACCCACACAGTGACATGAAAGATATGTCATACAAAGAATCGATAAAAAAACGATTGAGCAATCGTCACCATCGTCTTTCTTTCTTTCTTTCTTTCTTTCTTTCTTTCTTTCTTTCTTTCTTTCTTTCTTTCTTTCTTTCTTTCTTTCTTTCTTTCTTTATTGTGCACTGTACCACACTGCCAAGATGTCGCCCTGTGCACATACCTATATGTCTCCCATACCTCTAGTTTAGGAATGGGACAGTTGTGATATTGGGTTGCTTTTTGGGATTGTTTGTTTGGCAAACCTATGAGGAATGACGGATAACTTGGATCAATAGGCTATACTTCAGATTAGCAATCACACTGCGCTCAAATCCCAGGAGTCCTTTGTTCATTTTAATCACCGAGCAGTCCTGCGGTGTGCTTGTTAATTTCACACCTGTCTGTTCCGCCGCCGTCCTGGTGACTGTACTCTCTCCAGACCCAAACACAGCCAGGCAGGATCTCCACACACCGCCGCATGGAACAGATCTCTGGCTGGGAACCTCCGCGCACTAAACAATCAGCACAAACACAGGAAGGAGACTTTTAGTGTACAGCAAGAACAAAACGAATTGCACTTGTTTCTTTTTGGTTATATGGGAAGAAATGTCTGGTATTAAAAGTAAAAGCTAAGAAAGAAACTGCAGTGACTTACCACGCACCCTCCATGGCAGATTTGTTGACCTGTTCTTGATGTTACTATGGTGATACTTGTGTGGTAGCAACCTTCCAAATCAGACTAAATTATAGAGAGTTTATGCAATGCATTACAAATAAAAAGCTAAAAAATGAACTAAATTCATTTTATTATGCTACACTTTGGATAAAAGCATCTCTTGAATAACTAGGTGAAAGCTAAATATACTGTAGAGGCATTCAAATACAAACAATTAGGTTTGAGCAACCTTAAATGTGTTTTTTTTTTCTTGTTATATATAATTTTCTCCAAAGAGACCTGCAAATGTTTTGTCACTCCCTCATCTGTATCTCATTGATTAGACATTATGAGCAATTCCCTGAGTGCTGTCAGAGGTGTCTCTGACATTGTCTAGAATAAATCAGAATAAATCAACAATCTGTTCATCCTGTAGATGGCGCTAGCACGAGTCCCTCTGGCACACTAATGGTGTTCAGCCAAAGAACAGGAACATTGTGTGGAGATGATTATTTATGCACCTTTACCCAAATAATACTGGGTCAGCAGTGATCACTTTTCATGCATAATAACAGTCTGTACGTATAACGCAAATATATAATAGAAATATATATAAAGGTTATAAATATATAACCTGGTAAAAGGACACTAGAAAAAGAAGCCACAAGTGTGTCATCCTTACACATATTTTGTACCTGTTGTACCTTCCTCCATGTAYATTTCACCTGGAAATGTGAATACACCTTTTAGTGAAGGTACATTACTGGACTTTAAAAAAACACAAATTTACTCTTGTAATATTTCTATATAATACAAAGGATGAACTTATTGATGATGTAAGTGTGACTTATTGTGTGTACCCACATTTAAAGACATTTAAAGTATGTTGCATGACAAAAAAGTGCTTGCTGAAAACAACAAGAACAAGAACAAGAAAAAGTATTAATTTCTGTACAGAAAAACAGAAAAGGGAAAACTACATCAAAAAGTTATTCCAGAAACCATGCAAAGATCTGCTGTAACAGATTAAAAGGGTGTAGGATGACACTAACTACTACATAACAGTTACTTCATGACTTTGTTGAAAGTTCTTGGGAATAGTGTGTACTACTAGAGCATATTTATGAGTTAAACATGGTCCCTGGTAGTTATCCACAACAGTTTAACATAAGTACGGTTTATTATGAATTTCTGTTTATTTCACACAAATATCAGAGAAATAGGACATTTCAGGCAAAGCAAATCAGTTTTCCAAAAAAGTTGCTAACTTTATTGCTTTTGTATGGTTWGTGCCTCTGAATTAAGCTAATGTGCAGTGAATCATTTGTCTGACAGTTTTTAATTGTGCTGTATTTTAATCAATAATTATTGATCAGGTCTCCCATCAGGAGTAACGCGTGATTGGTCATGATATGGGTAACGATTATTTTCTCCATGTCTCTGTCAAGCGTGAACCGTCGATGCTTTAAATACTCAGGAAGTATCAGATGGTGGGGATCGACCATGTGAACTTTTCTTGAACTGAAATAGATTTACATTGAAAGCTATTTGATCTCAAAAACATTTATTATTATTATTATTATTATTATTATTATATTTGTATTATTAATTCATTGTTTACGTTATCTTATGTACAGGGTTGTGAGGGGCCCCGGAGCCTAGAGTCCCTGGAGCAAACGTCATGCGCATGGCGAGTGATGTGTGTTTTTTTTTGTTTTGTTTTTTTAGTTAAAGATTACACACTTACACACTGTAGAAGAAGACATTATCTTATTCCCTGAGAAGAAATGGAAGTGGTGAAATGGCGACGTATGTTAATGAAATATTCTGTTTTAATGCTCTGCCGATTCATGATAAGAGATGAAGCTGAGCTTGAGCATGACTGTTCTGTGAACTCTAAAAACATATGGTGTAAGAGAGAGCAATAAGAGATACCAGAATGAGTCGTTCAATCCTCACGTCGCATTCATATTTAACGAGCCACCTTGTGAAGACCTCATGCCCAGGAGACTCGTGAGCTGTGAGTGTAAGTGCGCTGATGTCCTCGCGTTCTCTGCTTAGCTCATCTCTGTCTCTCCCTTCCTTCTCCTCATAACGGTTTTTATTTTATTTATTTTTTGTATTTCTCTCTTCTGGCCTTCATTCATAGATTTTTTTCTCTTCTTCTCTCTCACTAGATTTTTTCACACATCTTCCCTTTGGTTTTCTCTTTCCTCCATCTTTCTCACTCTATTTTTCTCTTTTTCTCTCCTCAACCCTACACTAATGCACCATGGCATATTCTGCAGCTCTAAGTCACAGTGTGAGCCGGGTGTGTGCACTGACCGCACCGCGACCTCGCTCGCACACAGCACACTGTACAAGTAAGCATGAGGGATGGAGGGATCAAAGGAGAGATAGGTGAGGGAAATAGGAAAGTGAACTAGCATAATGATGATGTGTCATTAAATCTTTTCTTTAATAGGCTAGGTTATAAGGTGAGATGAAATTGAGATTTAAACATTTGCACAAAGCATCAGGCACACGGGTTATTTAATACAGAATTATACAGTAATATAGTATTATGTTATTCTAAGTAAATTATGCTTGGAATGGCAAGAGGACAAACTTTGGTCACAGAATAATTTGAGCCCAGATTTTAGCCTTGATGAATAAAAGCCAGCATACTCTATTTACTTTATCTACATATATGATGTAACCAGGTTTCATTTACATAGTTAGTTAGAAATAAATAAGCAGTATTGATTTTTTTTAACTGGCTCTGTCACCTGAAAAGGGAGAGAGGTCTCATAGTAGCATTAGATTATAAACATTTTCATCACACATGAATACAAAATATGACACAAACAAACAAACCAAAGCTATGGATAAAAGACAATAATTTATTTATATAAGGAAAATAAAAATTGTATTAAAATTATTTATAACCATTCGTGCTGACTACTGACATCTAGAAAAGCAACAGGTTTATGAGGATTAAGGTCAGAATTCTGAGTGACGTTTTTTTTTTTTCTTTTTCTCTAAAGCTGGGCCTTGTAACAGGGGCAGCCGGTGTGAGCCTGCGATAAGGAAACAGAGTCTTTAAAGAGTTTACTATTTCTCAAGCAAAGATGACCTTGAATAAAATAAAATAAAATAAAATGGTTCTACTATTTAAAGAAAACAAGACTGGATACAAAAGCTTGCTAACCAATGGACTGCAAAATTGGGAATCTCAATTTGTTGGTTTACTGTGTTGGAATTTGGATTTTATGTGTGTATGTTCTTAAAAGAATATCTTTAAATTATGCTAATTTTATGAGCACATACCTCTAAAGCAGATTTCGTTTTAATTTAAATGTGATGTGTCCTGCTTCCAATGTCTTCAGTAATCCAGACCTGTTTTAGAACTATGTGTGCAAAGGTTTACAGTAGTATGAGTGAAGCATTGTAAATCATGAAAATGGCCAGGGTTATACTAATGTTTGGTGTGTTGATATAAAATATGTACTCTAATTAGCACTAGCAAAAATCAATAAGATTCATAAGACATGAGACTTACACAAACATTTTTACACACATATACAGTAGATCACAGCACTGTTCTTGCAAGCAAAAAAAATCCAACTGTTCTCACTACATTTCCTCTACTGTTCATCTACAGCTTTGTGGGAATTATTATATGTTTAGCATTTTTAACCTTAAAACATAAATTTTTCATCAACACTCAGAACATCATCAAATGTAGCCATAAACGTTCTGGGTTTAACCACCTAAAGGCTCTGATATCCTAATGCAAWTGCTGAGCAGTGTCTTCTGAGCTAAGCGGATTGGATAAACAAAAAAGAAACAAACAAAAATTATAGTAACTCGTTTCAAACAAGTAATTTATTTCAGAGCTTTGCTTTTGTATTGAAGGTGCCTATTGTGTTGATATGCCATTCCTTGTTTCTTGTTACCAATTTATATTTCACCTCTTGTCCACAGTCAGCGCAAGCTTTTAAAAACCAAATTGTCTCATCTTTTCTTTATCATCCTCTTTTTTCCATGTCTCAATGCAAGGTCTTTTTTCTTCCAGACCTTTATCAGCTTTCTGCTTATAAAACATTCAATTATTTTTCCTCTAACTAGATTATGCATATACTTATATAAATCATCTGCAATATAACTGATCATTTGAGCTCATATGTGCCCAGCCAATTTATATTCGAGCATATTTTGTAACTCAAGAGAATATCATTTATAATAATGACTTTCGTATTCAAAAACAAACATGATAGCATAAATGTTATACACTTTGGTAGAAAGCCTTTCTTTCATCCTATTGTAGCAGAATAACAGGTGCTTTTATTTACATGCAAGCATTTAACAGGGTTAAATGCTCCATGCCTGCTAATGAGAGACTTGATGAGGCTAAGTGGGTAACTGTGTAGAGAATGTAGCCAGAGCACAAGATGTCCTTCTCTGAACAGAGCTCTAAGTACTGATTAATTAGCAGACATAACTTTGAAAGCATTGCAAGGTATTTTTAAGATGCCAGGCTGAAGCCACTACCGCTTCGCATAAGATAAATAATTAAGTGAGTTTTGCCTTTATATAAGGATGATGTTCCCATGTTGGCTCCCATCCAGAAGTTCTGAGGGGAAAGTACAATTAAGTAAAAACAGGTCTAAAAGATTATACAGAGTTCTTCTTTCCTGATGACACACAAATTCTCCAGAACTCAAGTTGTGAAAGAAGGGTCCTGAGGAACATATTAACTGGCCCCCACATTGTGTGCTGTAATTAAAGCTAAAGGTGATTAAATGAAATCATAGAACATGAAACTTTTTTTTTTGCCCATGACATTCTCAGACTTTAGTAACCACTTTACACTGGGTATGATTGCAATGGATCAGGATCATGGGAATACTGGGCACGAAACATGGGATAATAGCACATACAGACATATAAGACCAGAGGAGGTCAGCAAACAAATGGTTATAAAAGGATTGAAGAAAGTCTCTTTAGAATTTTTTTTCACATTAGTTAAGATATTATTCCCTTATAAATTAAATATATAACATAAGTGTCTGAGTGTTTTTAGAGAGAACCTGAGGGCATACATATCTCTTAAAGCTTATGACTTTGTTGTGGATATGCTTAAGCACTAATGTCTTACAAATACAATAGCATGAACAACTTTTCCCTGAAGGCCATAGTGCTGTTCAAACAGATGCCATATKTCTTATTTGAATTATTAAGCGAGTTACCATTATGCTAGTTAGTTGCTTTTATCTAAGTAAGTAAGTGGCATGGTAAAGTTTCTCTGTTTCTCTGAAATCATAATTACAGTAGCTACTTAGCTAAAATGAACATTTCAACAGTGACATAGCAGCGCAGTGACAGTTATTTTTATAGAAGTTGCTCAGACCTGTTACCTTTCATTACATTTTGTTGGCTTGGAAAGGTATCAGGTTTGGCTGTATGTAATTAAAACAAAGGTCTTTATAAACACTTTGTCACTTCACCTATTCTGACCCAACACAACAGCATCATCACTAAATGTCACTTTAGCCAATCTTTCTAATGTCACGTTTATGTGGGAAGAAAACCAGAGAACATGGGGGAGAAAACTCATGCTGACATACTGTAAAAGCTCGAGCTCATGTCTGACCCTGGAGCTGTGAATTGACAAAGCTACCCGCTGTAACTGACTGTTGCCCCAGTCTTACCTCCCCCTTCTCAGCTGTGGGTCCATATTGTCACATCTTTAACCACACTAGCAGCATAGTGTTTTTTTACACTTACAGAGGGGAAATCATTTTTGAGAGTGAGTTTGCAGGGAAACTGATAGTGATGACGGTGAGGTGTTTACATTTTTTTTGGCTAAGCACTGAGGATTTAGATAAAGGCAGGGTACTGAATTAGTGTTACTGGCCATTCATGAATCCTGAACTTGGTAGCAACAGTTATCATGTCTTGTATAAGACTGAAATGTAACAATGTAAGGATAAAAATTAATTTATATTATAATAATAATTGTCCAACACTATACATAAAGTCTTTCAGCTGCTTCTGTCAAGGGCTCGCTGCAGTGGAATATTCAATCCGCGCAACTTTTTCAAAGGTTTTACGCTAAATGCCCTTCCTTGACAGAAGCTTCCAGCGAGCCCTTGACAGAAGCTAAGCCACATCCTCCTATTTTATCCGGGCTTGGGACCGTCACTGCATCCAGTAGCTTTGGCTTGGGCATTGAGTGGGAATCAAATCCTGGCCTTGAACACGGCAGGCAAGAAACCCTTTAAACCTTTAAATAAATTTTAATACTGAAAACTGCTTTATGTGTGACATATTCCATGTCCTGGTGATGTGCAACCCCCCCTCCCTCTCCCCTCTCCCCCCCTCACCCCACCGTCTGAGCTGAGAGACACTCTGCATCACACAGCAGCCTGGAACCTTGCTGCTATTTTGGTTGATGCTAATTTGCTCCGTGTTGGGGCTGCGGTTCACAGCTCGGTCACTTTTCCCTGATACTATACTCCCGTTTGTCTCCGTAAAGGTTTTCCCGTCAAGTAGCATTAACGTCTCGGACCCGTGAACTGTAAATGCCCTGCACGCGCAGAAGGGGGAGAATAGGAACGATCCGCGAGGTCCTAAACAATGTCCAGTTTGTGTCAACAAGCAAATAGCCTAATAAGGATAAAGAAATATATATTTTTATTAGTTTTGGAAATGTTTTACAAATGGACTTAACTGAAAGGTTTGTGCTGAGGCTACAATATGATTACTGGCATACACATGATATGTCTCGGCCTATGTCTTAAAATACAATCAATATCAAACTTATAATAATAATAATAATAATAATAATAATAATGAATATTTTTCATTTATAATATTTGTGATTAAAAGAAATGCATAAAACATAATTTTTTATAAAATTTGCTCTTACTGCAGAGTAAATAGAAGTGTGGAAATCGTCATCATCACCAAGTGTATCATCATTGTTTGCCAACTTTGAAATAACGAAATCAAAATGTCACCACATATTTACAAAAGGCCAAATGTTATAATAATAATTATCTTTGTTTTCATCTTTATAGTTTTAGACTATGTTACTTTGATACCATTATTCTCAAACTAATTTTGTGACTGTGCTTCCTGATGTTTTCTGGTCTTAGTTAGAATAGAGTTTGTTGTTGGGAGATAAGAAATGTGTAATGTTTACACTTTTGCTGTATTAGGTATATTTTAATAACTATATAGGCTATAGCTAAGAAAATAAAGCCAAGTTGAAAAACTTTTAAGAACTCAATCAACACCTGGTTGTGGCYACTTCTGGTAAAGATGTAGCTCTTTTGGACCACTTGCGGCACTGGTTAACAACAACTATCACCACCACCACCACCACCAACAACAACAACAATAATAATAATAATAATAGTTTATAAGAATTCAAGACAGGTTTAAAGACATGCTTGCTTTGATTTTCCAGTTGCCCAAATAATGTTTTATAAAATATTGTTTAAATTTAACTTTTAAAAAATTGCAGACGCTATGCAATTTTTCGATGCAATAATTGTTCAGGTATGCCTGTGAAATTTAGGAATGTACCTCATGGACCATAATTCCATGCTGTATGTGGTAGATGTCAGATGACCGTAGTAGATGTGGGCCAGAAGTGAGAAATAATTTTGCTATCTGGGAAATAACAGACGGTACCATTCTCTTCTTCAAATTTGAGAAAGACAATAGCTGATTATCCATTATTATCCACGCTTTTAATTATGAGGCTACAGTTTAATCATAGGCTATTTTATTTTTTTTACATATGTTCTGCTAAAAAAAAAAAAAAAAATGTAACAGAAAGCAATATAAACATAAAAAGGGGGGGAATGAAAAACAGAAAAAAAGATGCATGGATAGATTCTATTTTAAATCTGCCCTTGGCTGTTTCCCAGAATTCATTCCATGGTAAAACGATGGCTCACGCGCAG